>PVJS01049370.1:0-14690 GCA_004027185.1 Glis glis | reverse complement strand
TTGAACCCAGGGGCGTTCTACCTCCGCGCTACACCCCCGGCCCTATTTTTTTTTATACTTTATTTTGAAACCGGGTTTCACGATGTTGCGGAGGGCTTCACTAAGGTAGAGAGAGAGAGAGAGACAGGGAGAGAGAGAGAGAGAGCTGAGGCTGGCTGCGAACCCAGATCCTCCGGTCTCCACCTCCCAAAGTACTGGGATTACAAGCGTGCACCACCATGCCCGGCAATAACTTTGATATGAAAATTCTTACTGATACAAAAGGGAAAGGTTTAAAATCTCAGTATATACAGTGAAATCCTGACTAATGGCTAACTATTTGAAGTGGGGAGCTCTAGTTTAGAGCAGGGAGAAGTACACCAACCAAGACACAGAAAACCCAAGCTGTCGTCCAGCTCTGGCACTCACGGTGGGACCTTAGCATTGCTTAAGCTTTTTCAGCACATTTTCTTCATTAGAGACTAAAATACTGTTTAGAGATTAAAATACTGCTGTTCAGTTACATAATATTGAATATATATTTGGACATATATTCAAACATATATTTGAAAACCAAAGTTAATTTGTTAAAATGTTCTTAAAAATGTAGTAAGCAGTAGAGACATATATAAATAAAAGACAGTAAGTCTATAGATTAGATAGGTACTCTACATTTCTTATGTTCTTCTCATCATTTTTTGTATGCAAAAACAGGAGGAAAAAAGTTGAAATACTATTTAATGCTTCATAAGAATCTTAGCAATACAAATATATAAAGCACAGGATAACTGTATAATAACTTGACTAATTTTTGGAAAATTTGGATTTTAATTACTCACAGTACACCTTTACCTTTCACCTCTCATTATAAGAAATGACCCAAAATAAAACAAACAAAACTATAAGAGCAGGGGGAAAAAAGCATATACATACTGGTAACAGTACCACGGAAGCACTTGGGGCAAGTTCCAAATCCAATAATTTCTTTTTATAATCTTCTTTGGTAAATTCCCTTCTGGGAAACATGGTTGCTAATGAAAAATTACCATAAGTGTTGCCAACAGTCTGTAAAATAACAACAAGTTTTAAAGCCTTACAAAGGTGCCTTTTTTTTTTTTTTTGCAGTACTGGGGATGGAACCCAGGGGTTTCTACCTCCAGCTACACCTCCAGTCCTATATTTTATTCTTTATTTTGAAACAGGGCCTCACTAAGTAGCTGAGGCTAGCTGCAAACTCACAATCCTCCTGTCTCAGCCTCGCAAGCACTGGGATGACAAGCCTGCGCCACCACGCCCAAGCAAAGGTGCTTTTTTAAAGAAAGATACTGTATTACATGCATCCAAAATGATTGCTTCAGTTAAAACTACCTTGAGTTTATTTGAAATTAAACTCAAATTAAGCTCAAAAATCACTTTTTGTGTGTAATACGAGAGATTATACTCAGGGGCACTCTACCACTGAGCAACACCCACAACCCTTTTTATTTTGAAACAGGGTCTCACTGAATTACTGCATGCTGGCCTTGAACCTGCCATCCTCCTGTCTCCTCCTCCCAAGTACTGGGATTATAGGTATGCACCACCATCCACATCCAGCTCAAAAACCACTTTTGGGATGCTGAGACAGTAGGATCAAGGTTCGCAGACAGTCTCAGCAAGCAGTGAGACTCTCCTCAACCTAGCAAGACCCTGTTTCAAAATAAAAATAAAATAGGACTGGGGGTGTAGCTCAGAGATAGAATGCCCCTGGGTTCAATTCCAGTACCAAAAAAAAAAAAGGGGAAAAAAAGCTTCTATAATTCAAATATGATCACAAATGGCAAGAATATAGTTCCAAAAACTCGGTAAACTAAATAAAAATGACAATTATGAGATGGAGTAGAGCACTTGCCTAGCATGAAGAGGCCTACATTCAATTCCCAGCACAGAAAAAAAAAAAATGACAATTATAGCCCTGCGTGGTGGTGCACGCTTGTAATCCCAGTACTTGGGAGGCTGAAACAGAAGGATCACAGGTTTGAAGCCAGCCTTAGCAACTTAGTGAGGCCCTCCACAACTTAGTGAGACCCTGTTTCCAAATAAAAACTAAAACAGGGCTGGTGGCATAGCTCAGATGTAGAATGCCCTTGGGTTCAATCCCCAATATCATGAAAAAAACAAAAACAAACAACAAAAAATGACAAGTATGACTTCGGTTTATTATCAAGGTTTTTACTATCATTTGGCAAACTTATGCTAATGTCTCCTAAATACACACTTGGATAATAGGAACTTCATTTTAAAATGTAGAAACAGAAGCTGGGCGTAGTGGTGCACGCTTGTTATCCCAGTACTTAGGAGGCTGAAACAGGAGGATCACAGGTTCGAAGTCAGCCTCAGCTACTTAGTGAGGCCCTCTGCAACTTAGTGAGACCCTGTTTCAAAATAAAGAATAAAAAAAAATAGGGCTGGGGGTGTATCTCGGAGGTAGAATGCCTCTGGATTCAATCCCCAGTACCGGAAAATTAAAATAAAATAAAATAATAAAATAAAATAAAAAATAATAAATAAAATAAAATAATAAAATAAAATAAAATGTAGAAACACCAGTATTTCCCTTATATACAGGCCTACCTTATTTTATTACACTTTGTTTATTGTGCTTCCCAGATACTGTTTTGGTTTTATTTGTTTTGATTTGTTTTACAAATTGAAAGTTTGTGGCAATCCTGTGTGGAGCAAGTCTAACAGCAACATTTTCTTTTTTTTTGTACTGGGAATTGAACCTAGGGACATTCTAATTCTGAGCTACACGCTAGCATTTTTTTTTTTTACTTTGAAACAGTCTCACTAAGTTGCTGTTCTCACTAAGTTTATGTTCTTTAGACATAAAGCTACTATGCCCACTAATAGACTACAGTATAGCATAAACTTAAATCAACAACATCTCCAAGTTATGCCTGTATAGAAATTCAGGGATTTTTAGCATCTTTCTTGTCTCAAAGCGCAAATAATCCATAATCAATCTATCCCATATACATAATCCCAGATCCAAGAATGTACACTGGCAAGCACCACAATCACCTTCACAATTTTAAGTCACATATACTTACAAAATCTTAAGACAACTGTTTATGTTTCCCTAGAAGACTCCAAAGAAAGAGACTAACTTGTTTTTCATACACATATCCCTCACGGTTCTCAACTCTAACGTAAGGACGTACAAAATACAAAATTCAGTCACTGTAGTGAGGTAAGGTTTTTACTGGACAGATCTCCACATAGCCCACTGAGAAAACTCAGCAGGAGACAGACACCTGTGGGAAGCCTCAAAACAAACAAAAAAAATGAAATAGTCTATTTGGGAATGGTTCTAATATAAAGCTTATGGGAAAAAGGTCTTACAGAGTTTTTACCAGGCCAACTGAACAGTATAGGAAGGAACAGAGCTTTTGAGGTTTCCTTCTTCTCCTGGGACCCATAAGTGAGAGAGAAAACTAAATGGGGAAAAAAGGTCTGGCAAAAAGATATTTTTTTTCTTTCTGTAGTGTTGGGGACTGAATTCAGGGGCATTCCATCTTCAAGCTATATGTCCTTCCCTTTTTATTTTTTATTTTGAAACAGGGTCTACTAGGTTGCTGAGAGCCTCACTACATTACTGAGGCTGTCCTCGAATGCAATCCTCCTGCCTCAGCCTCCCAAGTACTGGGATTACAGGCGTGCGCCACCAGGCCTGGCTCACTCCTGTTGAGAATACTAACCAGTATTCCAGAGCCTATTGGACAATATCAGCAAGTTCCCATTTTTGCATGATGAGCGGATATGCTGTTCCCATATGCACTAATACATGACAGAAGCTCCATGAGCTCTAAGATTTGTCTGGTGCCTTCTGCCTGGAGGCAAGTCATGGTTTACTTACATTCTTCAAAGTCTGCGTTGAAATTTCCCCTCCTACATTTTTTTCTTTTTTTAATGGTACTGGTGATTGAACCCAGGGGCATTTATTGTACCTCCGAGCTACACCCCCAGCCCTATTTTATTTTTTTTTGTGGCACTGGGGATTGAACGCAGGGCATTCTACCTCGCAGCTGCACCTTCAGCCCTATTTTATTTATTTTGAAACAGGGTCTCTTTAGGTTGATGAGAGTCTCACTACTTGCTAAGGCTGTCCTCGAATCTTAAATCCTCCTGTCTCAGCCTCCCATATACTAGGATTACAAGCGTACGCTACCATGCCCAGCTCTATTTTATTTTTTAATTTGAAACAAGGTTTCAAATTAAATTTTATGTTGCTGAGGGCCTTGCTACATTGCTGAGGCTGGCTTTGAGCCTGCGATCCTCCTGTATCAACTTCCCAAGTACTGAGGTGTGCACCATCATGCCCCCTCCCCCTCCTACATTTTAATAATCTATATATCTATCTTGACTATAATTCAAAACATAAATTTACCTGTGCAGCAAACTGCCTTGCTTCTTCTAGAGGAGCATCAGAGGGAAACTGATTTGTAAAGGAAGAACCGTCAGGCAGACGAAATTGAATTCTTGCAACAGTACTATAAAAAAAAAGAAAAAAATTAAAGCCAGTAGTTTTATCACTAGTCTCAAACAATATCATTAAAGTTAGAGGAAACAGAAGTAGAAATGTGCAAAAACAATAGAATTTTTTTTTACAATGTCAGAACTTTTCATTTATTAGTTTTTTTCTTTGTGTGTGATACTGGGGATTGAACCCAGGGGCATTCTCTACCTCTGAGCCCTATTTTGGTTTGATTTCCCTAATGACTAATGTTAAACATCTTTTTACACACTTAATGGCCATTTCTACATTTTCTTTGGAGAAATGTCTATTCAAATCCTTTCCTCATATTTTAATTCGGTTGTCTTTTTTACTTATTTATTTACATATTTATTTATTGGCAGTATTGGAAATTGAACCCAGGGCTTTATGCATGATAGTCAAGCTCTACCACTGAGATTTATCCCTAGCCCTTGGGCTTTTTTTGTTTCTTTTTTGTTTTGGTACTGGGGTTTGAACTCAAAGGCACTCAACCTCCGAGCTTTACTCCTAGCCCTGTTTTTATTTTTTGTTTTGAAACCGGGTTTCACTAGGTTGCTAAGAGTCTAGCAAAGTTGCTGAGGCAGGCCAAGAAACTGCAATCCTCTTGTCTCAGCCTCCCATATACTGGGATTACAGGCATGTGCCACTACACCCCCCTTTTATTGAGATATTTTATAATCTAGATATAAGTCCCTTATCAAATATATGGTTTACAAATATTTTCTCCAATTCTATGGGTGATGATTTTACTTTCTTGATAATGTCAGTGAAGCAGAAAAGTTCTAACTTTTTTTTTTGGTGGTATTGGGGATTAAACCCAGGGTCATTCTACCTCTGAGCTACATCCCCAGCCCTATTTTTTTTTTTTTTTTTTTTGGCGGTACCAGGGATTGAACGCAGGGGCGTTCTACCTCCGCGCTACGCCCCCGGCCCTATTTTTTTATGCTTTATTTTTGAAACCGGGTCTCACGAAGTTGCGGAGGGCCTCACTAGGTAGAGAGAGAGAGAGAGAGAGAGACAGAGACAGAGAGAGAAGGAGAGAGAGAGATAGATTGATTGATTGATCGCGCATGCGCATGCGCACTGAGGTTGGCCTCAAACCCGGATCCTCCGGTCTCCGCCTCCCAAAGTACTGGGATTACAACCCAGCCCTATTTTATTTTTATTTTGAAACAGGATCTCACTAAGTTGCTATGGGTCTTGCTAAGTTGCTGAGGCTGGCCTCGAACCTGCATTTCTCCTGTCTCAGCCTCCCAAGTACTGGAATTACAGGAGTATACCACCATGCCCGGCAAAAAGTTTTGTTTTTGTTCTTTTGTAGTGCTGGGGGTTAAACCCAGGGGTGTTCTACCTCTGAGGTACATCCCCCCAGTCCTATTTTATTTTTATTTTGAAACAGGGTCTCTCTAGGTTGATGAAAGTCTATTTGCTGAGGCTGTCCTCGAACCTGCCATTCTCCAGTCTCAGCCTCCCAAGTACTGGGATAATAAGTGTATACAACCACACCCAGCAGGGGGCATTCTATCTCTGAGCTACACCCGCAGCCCTATTTTATTTGGAAACAGAGTCTCGCTAAGTTGCTGAGAGCCTCGCTTAGTTGCTGAGGCTGGCTTTGAACCTGTGATCCTTCTGTCTCAACCTCCTAAGAAGTTCTAAATTTTGATGGTCTAATTTATTTTTTTCTACTGCTGCTGTTTCTGGTGTTGTGTGAAAGAATCCACTGCTTACTCCAAGATCACAAAGATTTACTTCCTTTTCTTCCCCTAAAATTTTATAGTTCACATGGTTTTACATTTAGGTAGATGATCCATTCTGAATTAATTTTGAGTGTGGGGGTAGGGGTACTGGGGATTAAACCCAAGGGCATTCTACCTCTGAGCTACATCCTCAGCCTTAATTTTTGTTTATTTTGAAACAAGGTCTTACTAAGTTGCTGAGGGCCTCACTAAGTTGCTGAGGCTGGCCTCAAACCTACGATCCTCCTTTCTCAGCCCCCTAAGTACTGGGATTACAGGCCTATGCCACCATACTTGGCTCGAATCAACTTTTTATATGGTGTGAAATAAGGGTCCAAATTCATTCTTTTGCACGTGGATAAACAGTTATTCAAGTACAATTTGTTGAAAAAACTGAAGACAGCTGGGTGTGGTGGTGCACGCTTATAATCCCAGTACTTGGGAGGCTGAGACAAGAGAATCGCAGGTTCAGGGCAAGCATCAGCTACTTATTGAGGCCCTCCACAACTTAGTGAGACCCTGTTTCAAAAATAAAGAATAAAAAAAAAAGGGCTGGGGGTGTAGCTCAGAGGTAGAATGCCCCTGAGTTCAATCCCCAGTAACACACACACACACACATACACACACAAAGACTGAAGACAAGCTATCCCACTGAAGAATTTTATATCACTTTCAAAAATAAACTCATCATAAATGCAAGGATTAAACAAGGTTGATTCCCAAAGACTCAACCCTCCTACATCAATCCATATGTCCATCCTTATGCTAGTATGACAATGTCTCAGTTACTGCAGCTTTGTAGTAAGTTTAAAATCAAGATGTGTTGAGTCATCCAACTTTGTTCTTTTTTTTTTGCAGTACCGGGGATTGAACCCAGGGGCATTCTACCTCCGAGCTACGCCCCCAGCCCTATTTTTTATTCTTTATTTTGAAACCGGGTCTCACAAGGTTGCAGAGGCCTCACTAAGTAGCTGAGGCTGGCTCTGAACCCCGATCCTCTGGTCTCCGCCTCGCAAGTACTAGGATTACAACCCTGCGCCACCATGCCCGGCTTCTTTGTTCTTTTTTTAAGACTGTTTTGACTATTCTGGGTCTCTGCATTTCCATATGAATTTTAGGATTAAAAGTTCTGCAAAAAAAGCAACCTGGAGGCCGGGCATGGTGGTACACGCTTATAATCCCTGTACTTGGGAGGCTGAGACCGGAGGATCGCAGGTTCACGGCCAGCCTCAGCAACTTTAGTGAGGCCCTGTTTTCAAAATAAAAAATAAAAAGGGCTGGTGGTGTAGCTCAGTGGTAGAACACCCCTGGGTTCAATCCCTAGTACCACACACACAGAAAAAATTCAGATAAATATTAACCACATGTGCATACATATGTTTCAAGATGAAATACATCACGAAGTACCTTCTTTCTCGTGCATAGGGTTCCTTTTGGATTTCCATTTCTGCCTGTTTGGCCAGCAAGGCAGCAGCTTTGGCAGCCTCTACTTCTTCCTTTGTCTTTGCAAAACGAGCAGCTCTTTCTGCACGATCCTTTTAATCAAAACATTTTTAGACACCAATTATCTTCCCCTGCTAGAATGATCTATTCATACATTTCTAAACACAAGGAACAAATACAAATATGCATGAAATTCCTTAAAGCCATATGTGAACTTGTCGTTCTGGATCTGGTATTTTCAATTCGTATCATCTGTCAGGAACCAGAGTTATTATCAGACAAACAAGGATAGGAATTTACTCACTACTGTATCTCCAGAGCCTGGAATAAGGTCTGGCACATAATAGATAATAAATATTTGTTGAATGACCAAATAAATAACCAATATTAAGGCAGGAATATTTTTCATATGTATTACAACCGCTTAATTGTAAAAGCAATTATTATAAAACACTCCTAAGATTTATGATACACCTAAGTCCTCTGAATTTATTCCCAATCTTTATTCCCAACAAAGAATATTGTGACTAGAGACTGCTAGGTAACCAGCTCTTAGCTTGTTTTCTAGGGAATCTTTGTTTTTGTTTTTTTGCAGTACCGGGGATTGAACCCAGGGGTGTTATACCTCCGAGCTACACCTCCGGCCCTATTTTTTTTATATTTTATTTTGAAACTGGGTCTCACGAAGTTGTGGAGGGCCTCACTAAGTAGCTGGGACTGGCCGCGAACCCGGATCCTCCGGTCTCTGCCTCCCAAGTACTGGGATTACAAGCGTGCGCCACCACGCCCAGCCTCTGTTTAAATTTAATACATAATTTCTAATAAAGAAAGCTCAGGATTGTTACTCTGTGAATCACTACCATCTACAATGTCTGTATTTATTCTCTGGTAGTAATCCAAAGCCAAAGTATATGGAAAAACAATTTCACAAATATCCTGGAATTAAGCATTAAAAATAAATTTAAGCCGGGCATGGTGGCGCAAGCTTGTAATGCTAGTATTTGGGAGGCTGAAACAGGAGGGTCAAAGATTCAAAGTCAGCCTTGGCAACTTAGTGAGGCCCTCCACAACTTAGTGAGACCCTGTTTCCAAATAAGAAATAAAATTGGGCTGGGGGTATAGCTCAGAGGTAGAATGCCCCTGGGTTCAATCCCCAGTGCCGCAAAAAAAAAAAAAAAAATAAAATAAATAAATAATAAAATGTAAGGCTCACCAATGCAATTTGCTGTTTTATGCGCTCTCGAGCTGCTCTATCTTCTGCCTTTTCTCTGTTTCTTTCTTCTAACATTCTTTTTGTTAATTCTTCTTCTTGTTTTCTTTTATAATCCAACATTTCTTTTCCAGTTTTTCTCCTCTCAATTTCCTTCTTTATCTCTCTCTGAATCAAAGAGAAAGTTTTATGAACCAAAAACATAATTTGTTAAAATGCACCAGCTATTATTTTGAGTATAGAGAAAACTGGTTGTAGGGTATAGTAAAAAGAATAGAACTTCATAAAATATAAAGGTCTAAGCCAGGCATGGTGGCGCACGCTTGTAATCCCAGTACTTGGGAGGCTGAGACCTGAGGATCACAGGTTCTCGGTCAGCCTCAGCTACTTAATGAGGCCCTCCACAACTTAGTGAGACTCTGTTTCAATAAAGAGTAAAAAATAGGGCTGGGGGTGTAGCTTGGAGGTAGAATGCCCCTGGGTTCAATCCCCAGTACCACAAAACAAAACAAAAATGTATCTATATAAAGGTCTGGTAACATATATTAAGCCAGATATAGTGGCACATACTTGTAATCCCAGTACTTATGAGGCAGAGATTGGAGGATTGCAGGTTCAAATCCAGCCTTAGTAACTTTGTGAGACTCTCAGCAACCTAGCAAGACCCTGTTTCAAAAACAAAAAATAAGCCGGGTGTGGTGGCACTCACCCAGTACTTGGGAGGCTGAGACAGGAGGATCTGGGTTTGCGGCCAGCCTCAGCTACTTAGTGAGGGCCTCCACAACTTAGACCCTGTTTCAAAATAAAGAATAAAAAATAGGGCTGGGGGTGGAGCTCAGAGGTAGAATGCCCCTGGGTTCAATCCTCAGTACTGCCAAAAAAAAACCACACACACACACACACACACACACACACACACAAAATAAAAAGGGATGGGGGGAAGGTAGCTCAAAGGTAGAAAGTCCCTGAGTTCAATCTCCAGCAACACACACACATACACACACACACACACACAAATATGCTTTTTTTTTTTTTTGCAGTACCGGGGATTGAACCCAGGGGCGTTCTACCTCCATGCTACACCCCCGGCCCTATTTTTTATACTTTATTTTGAAACCGGGTCTCACGAAGTTGTGGAGGGCCTCACTAAGTAGAGAGAGAGAGAGAGACAGAGAGAGACAGGGAGGGAGAGAGAGAGAGAGAGAGAGAGAGCTGAGGCTGGCTGCGAACCCGGATCCTCCGGTCTCTGCCTCCCAAAGTACTGGGATTACAAGCATGCGCCACCACGCCCGGCACACACAAATATGTTAACAGCATAAATTTTTGCCAGTGGTTGTGTTAAGATTAAAATGTAATCAATGCAGTCTAAAGGCAAGCAAAATTATAGGTCTTTGGTTTCTTTTTTTTTTTTTGCGGAACTGGGGATGAAACCCAGAGGCATTCTACCTCCGATGTACACCCCCAGACCTATTTTTTTACTTCTTATTTTGAAACAGGGTCTCACTAAGTTGTGGAGGGCTTCATTAAGTAGCTGAGGCTGGCCGCGAACCTGGATCCTCCGGTCTCAGCCTCCCAGGTACTGGGATTACAAGCGTGTGCCACCATGCCCGGCTAGATCTTTGGTTTCTAAGGCAAGTATGTCACCCTCAAGAGACAACATGGCAGTGATTTATTTAGCTTGAAAGAAATGACAACCTACCTTTATTAAAACCCCAAAGAGATGACACACAAGTATATATGGTGAGAAAAATGAAAGGTGCACTAGAATACAGCAACATGAGAGGAAAAACTTGGCAGAATGTCTATACATTCCTTTTTCACAAACAGGAACTAAATTTTGATCTTTTGTCTCATGCCAAACAATTCTACTTCAAGTCCCCTTATACTTAGTGTAAAAAAGACTCACTGCTGACAAAAAAAAAAGATGATTCAATTTATTGCTACCAATTTAGAAAAAAAAAACATAAAAAAGTAGACATTATAACCTGAGTACAAAAAACGATTCCTTTCACTTAACATTGCTGTAACACTGAAGTGTAACCAGGAAGCCATCCTAGGTCTACCAAATTGAAGCGAATAATCTAACATTCCCTCTCTTAACAGAAGAGTAAAACAATGCCAAGTGCATGAACTTTACCTGTTCTTCCTCTTTCCTTTTCTCTTCTCTCCTCTCTTCAAGTTTTTTTGTTAGTCTGTGTTTTGAAAAAAGTACATAAGACAAATCATATTAATATAAAACACATTTAAGAGATTTATTTCACTAAAATAGCTGGGGAAATACAGAAGACAAAAAGAAAACTCCTGAAGGTACAGAAACAATTCATCTGCCGGTCCCCTGACCCTACAGAGATCCATGAGTCAATGAGAACCCATCAGAACCTTTAAGTGCCTTATTTCCTCCTTACTATTGAAGTCCCCCCCTTTTTTTTTCTGATTTATCTGATACTGATTTTGTGTGTGTGTGGTACTGAGGATTGAACCCACAGGCATTCTACCTCTGAGCCACAGCCCCAGTCCATTTTTATTTTTTGTTTTCAAACAGGGTCTGGCTAGGTTGCTGAGACTGCCCTGGAACCTGCGATCCTCCCATGTCAGCCTCTGAAGTACTGGGACTGCAGGAATGCACCACTGTGCCCAGCTCTGGGTGGGGGTGGTGGTGGTGGTGGTGGTGGTGGTGTGTGTGTGTTACTGGGAATTGAGCCCAGGGGTATTCTACTTCCAAGCTACACCCCCAGCCCTATTTTTTATTTTTATTTTGAAACAGGGTCTCATGAGGATGTTTTGCTGAGGCTGTCCTCAAACCTGTGATCCTCCTGTCTCAGCCTCCCAAGTACTGGGATTACAAGTGTGCACCACCACACCCAGCCTCTGATACTGCTTTTAAAATACACAAATAGCTGGGCATGGTGGCGCACGCTTGTAATCCCAGTAATTGGGAGGCTGAGACAGGAGGATCACAGGTTCGCAGCCAGCCTCAGTTACTTAGTGAGGCCTTCTGCAACTTAGTAAGACCCTGTATCAACATAAAGGATAAAAAATAGGGCTGGGTGTAGCTCAGAGGTAGAATGCCCCTGGGTTCAATCCCCAGTTCCCAAAAAACAAACAAACCCACAAATAAATTTAAAAAAAATGTTCGTCAATAACTTAAAAACGATCTACCTCTTACATGTAAGTAAACAGAAATATGTCACAAAACTGGTAAAAATAAAAGCAAAAAAACTTAAGGCAAGTATTTATGAAAACTAAGAATGCCAAATAAAATTACAACTTAAGAAGTTCAATTCAAAACTAATGATTCAGCTGGGTGTGGTGGCATATGCTTGTAATCCCAGAACTTGGGAGGCTGAGACAGGAGGATCACAGGTTCGTGGCCAGGCTCAGCTACTTAGTGAGACCCTCCGCAACTTAGCGAGACCCTGTTTCAAAATAAAGAATAAAAATAGGGCTGGGGGTGTAGCTCGGAGGTAGAATGCCCTTGGGTTCAATCCCCAGTACTGAAAAAAGAAAACACAATTAGTTTTCTAAAAACATGGTCTCTGGAAATAGATCTCAGGCTCAGTTATATCCTGAGAGGAAAGCTGGCATCTTTAGTTTGCTAATCCACCCTGCCAAATTTTAAAGCCAAGTTCTTAATTGGTTTGAAATATGTTTTAAAATATCAAGGTTAGAGAAAAATGCATGAATTTGGCTTTGCCAAGCTTGGTATTGTTATTTATTTATTTATTTTTGTGACACTAAGGTTTGAACCCAGGGTTTAGTTCTACCACTGAACTACATCCCTCACCCCCAGTCCTTTTTATTTATTTTGAAACAGGGTTCCGCTAAGTTCCCACACTCTGGTCTCAAACCAGCAATTCTGTCTCAGCCTCCAAGTACTGGGATTACGGGCATATTATATAATCGATAAACATCAGATTACATCAGAGGGACTGATGGGTCCAAGTTATCTGGGATGAGAAAAAGCACTTCAGTTCTGAGAGGCAATCCAGCAACCCTGCAGCCCATCCTCTGCAAAAGGGATGAGTTAGTCATACATGTAAAAACATCAGAGTCTATGCAGTGGTAATGAGGATGAAGATAACCTTTAGGGTATACATGATAGGAGGATATTTGGGATAGGTATATTACATAGGTTGATGTTATTAGTCATTGTCAGTGACTCAGTTTCTACAAAAGGAACAAGATTTCTAATTGGGTATGCACTTGGATGAATAAAATGCAAGATCTCAGTTTATGAGTCAATTAGTACTAAAAGACCTAAGCTGTATAGGTTGGTTGAGTCTGATAAATTAATCTTGGCAACAAGAATTTCAAGTGCTTATAAGATTTTAATTACATGACTATATATGACCTAGATTTTTCAAGTTGTCTCAGCAACAAAAAGATACTTCCAAATAAACTGTTTCATTATCAAAAGTGTCAACGTTTCATCCAATTTCAGTATCAGTAACCTTTTTTAAAAGGCCCAAGCCCAAGCAGGGCATTGTGGACTTGGGAGAATGAGACAGGAGGATCACAGGTTTGAGACCAGCCACAGCAACTTCGCAAGACTCTCAGCAACCAAGTGAGACCCTGGTGGGTTTGTTTTTTGCTTGTTTGTTTGTTTTTTGTGGTACTGGGGATTTAACCCAGGGGCATTCTACCTCCAAGCAACACCCTCATCCCTTTATATTTTTTGAAACAGGGTCTCACTAGGTTGCTGAGAGTCTCACTATGTTGTGGAGGCTGTCCTTGAACCTGCAATCCCCCCGGCTAAGCCTCCCAAGTACTAAAAGGGCTGGGGGTGAGCTCAGAGGAAGAATGCCCCTAGGTCCAATCCCCAGTACCATAAAAAAAGAAAAAAGGCCAAAGCCCACATATATTTCATCTAATGGTTTTAACAGTATTTGCTTTAAAAAAAATTACTCATGTCTGTATCCTCAAGAGTATTCTTACTTGGGGGGGGGGTTAAGGAGTCTCAAACAACTATTAGACCTACTCTGTCCTGATATGCTAAGTAATAATGCTCAAAGAAGAAAATTTGGCAACCTTGGAACACAGCAATGAAAAAAATCCTTAATTGCTCTTTCACAGATTCTAGTATAAATATTTTGGTATATGTCTTGTAGTGTCCTTGTCTCATTATACTAAATACACATGAGCCAGTGTGGTGGCGCATGCTTGTAATCCCAGTACTTGGGAGGCTGAGACAGGAGGTTTACAGGTTCGTACCCAGCCTCAGCTACTTAGTGAGGCCCTGTTTCCAAATAAAGAATAAAAAATAGGGTTGGGGGTGTAGCTTGGAGGTAGAATGCCTCTGGGTTCAATTCCCAGTACTGCATAAATAAATAAATAAATAGATAGATAGATAGATAAATAGATAAATAGATACACATAAACACCAGTCTGTCTACATATAAGAACTATTTCCTATTTAAAAATGGTATACTTGAAGCCGGGCGTGGTGGCGCATGCTTGTAATCCCAGTACTTTGGGAGGCGGAGACCGGAGGATCCGGGTTCGTGGCCAGCCTCAGCTTTCTCTCTCTCTCTCCCTGTCTCTCTCTCTCTTCTCTACTTAGTGAGGCCCTCCGCAACTTCGTGAGACCCGGTTTCAAAATAAAGTATAAAAACTAGGACCGGGGTTGTAGCGCGGAGGTAGAACGCCCCTGGGTTCCATCCCTGGTACCGCAAAAAAAAAAAAAAGGTATACTTGTAATCCCAGGACTTGGGAGGCTGAGACTGGAGGCCGGGTTCGCAGCCAGCCTCAGCTACTTAGTGAGGCCCTCCACAACTTAGTGAGACCC
>PVJS01049369.1:0-14687 GCA_004027185.1 Glis glis | reverse complement strand
AGAGAGAGAGAGAGAGAGAGAGAGAGAGAAAGAGAGAAAGAGAGAAAGAAAGAAAGAAAAAAAAACAGGGCAAGGGGTGTAGCTCAGAGGTAGAATGCCCCTGGGTTCAATCTCCAGTACTGCAAAAAAAAAAAAAAAAAAAAAAGTCAAACATTAGCTTAGCTTATCACTATAATATCCTCTCCTGGTAGAAGAGAATCAGCTTCCACCAATCTCCCCAGTGATTGTATGTCAGTAAAACGGGGGTGTCTCCTCTTACAGGGTTCTTATCCAGTGGATTTCAATGAATGAAATCCAAGGACTAATGAAGGGTATAGAAATAATGAAAGTTTATTTTTATTTTATTTATTTATTTATTTTTTGTGGTACTGGGGATTGAACCCAGGGGCATTCTACCTCCGAACTACACACCCAGCCCTATTTTATATTCTTTATTTTGAAACAGGGTCTCACTAAGTTGCCGAGGGCCTCACAAAGTAGCTGAGGCTGGCCGCGAACCGGGATCCTCCAATCTCAGCCTCCCAAGTACTGGTATTACAAGCATGTGCCACCACGCCTGGCTTGAAAGTTTATTTTAAGTCAGGGAAAGAGAAGACAAAAGCAGCTCCCCAGCCGGATGGACGTGGTGGTGCACACTTGTAATCCCAGTACTTGGGAGGCTGAGACGGGAGGTTCGCCGTTAGCGTCATCTACTTAGTAAGGCCCTCGGCAACTCAGTGAGATCCTGTTTCAAAATAAAGAATAAAAAGAAAATCGGGCTGGGGGTGTAGCTCGGAGGTAGAATGCCCCTGGGTTCAATCCCCAGTACTGCCAAACCAAAAAAACCCAAACAAATAGCTCCCCCCCACACATGGGGGACGGGGTCCCTCAACTAGAGTAACCACCTAAGCTTTTGGGAGGTAGGGTTCTAAACCTTACTGAGGTTCCCCATCTGCTCTTTTATAATTGGTCAGAATTGGGTTTTGGGGAACCAATGTCTTTTGACCAATTTCAATCCTTCATTTGAATTGTTATCTTGTGGGCTGGTGGGGCCTGATCTCCTGGAGCCCACCTGTCTCTCACCTCCCTGCTCACCTCCCCCACCTCACAGAAGGTGATGCCGATGGCCTTTTTAACCCCTCCTGTTCCAAAGTCCTCTGCCCTGCCTCATCAGGAAGATTATTTGAGGAAATGCTTTGATTTCTCCAGGTTCCATTACGTGTTGCTGTCCCCAGTACCAAGCCGTGGAGAACATTCCTTCTTGCCTTATCTAACAACTTACTCCCCAATACCTTTCCCATTCTCTTTCATAATAATATAATTTACAGGCAGGCATGGTGGCACTATAATCCCAGTACTTGGGAGGCTGAGACAGGAGGATTGCAGGTTCGAGAACAGCCTCAGCAACTCAGCAACACTCACAGCAACCTAGCGAGACCCTGTTTCCAAACAAAAAATAAAAAAAGGGGTGGGGATGTAGCTTGGAGGTAGAATACCCTGGGTATATATATATATATACATACAATTTACTGGGAGCACATCTCTGTACAACTGAACAGCACATTACCCAGCCTCCATTGCAGCTTGGTGTGGTGACCATTTTATTAACTCCTGGCCAGTGGAATGGGAGTCATGTGTCAGGCTTCTATTTACAACTTCTTCATGCCCTTAAAAGGAAAGGACATGGCTTCCTTTCTATTTTCCTACTTCCTGCTAGCTGGCATCTGGAATAAGAGCAGCACCTGTAGCATGAGAGGGATGCTGAGTCTTGAGGATGGCAAAGCAGGAAGGGAGAAGGAGCCTGGGCCCCACGTTGCGGAGCCCCATATTAGTTCAAGGTTTCTTATACTCCAAACTGTTATGCAAGAGGGAAATTACTTCTGTTGTACTTAAACTACTGTTATTTGGGTCCTATTATTGCAATTAATTAATATCTCAACTGAAGATTTCGCATGAATATTTCCATGTCAGATGGGTACTTTGCAGATGGACTATTTTTTTTTTTTCTTCTTCTTCTTCTTCTTTTTTTGCGGTACCGGGGATTGAACGCAGGGGTGTTCTACCTCCGCGCTACGCCCCCAGCCCTATTTTTTATACTTTATTTTGAAACCGGGTCTCACGAAGTTGTGGAGGGCCTCACTAAGGAGAGAGAGAGAGAGTGAGAGAGACAAGGAGAGAGAGAGCGAGAGAGCTGAGGCTGGCCACGAACCCGGATCCTCCGGTCTCCGCCTCCCAAAGTACTGGGATTACAAGCGTGCACCACCACGCCCAGCTTCAGATGGACTATTTCTAAGAAAATAAGACTAGGAGCTGGATGTGGTGGTGCACACTTGTAATCCCAGTACTTGGGAGGCTGAGACAGGAGGATCGCAGGTTCGTGGCCAGCCTCAGGTACTTAGTGAGGCTCTCCACAACTTAGTGAGAACCTGTTTCAAAATAAAGAATAAAAAATAGGACTGGAGGTGTAGCTCAAAGGTAGAATGCCCCTGGGTTCAATCCCCAGTACCGCAAAAGAAAAAAAAGAAAAGAAAATAAGATTAGGCATAGAGAGATTAGGAAAACAAGAAAACAAACAACAACAACTAAAATCTGAGTCACAAGTCAACAAACTGAGGTCACAAAATTCCTATCTTAAGAAAAATTAAGTATAATCACAGATCTTTGGGTTAAAACCATATACTGGGTAATCAGAACCCTGTTCATCTTCTTAGTAGAAAACCCCTTAATAAAACACCTTTTATTGTTTCTCTTCATCTCCTATTTTTCTTCTTGAGCAATTCCTCCTTTCAATCTCTTCCTTGCTGCTATCCCATCCACACATTCTGATTAAGGCTATTGGGTCATTCCAAGTTGAATTCCAAATGCCTCATGTGGCTTTGGATGGGCAGTAGACAGTGGAAAGTTGGAACCTGGAAATGAGGGAAGAGTTAGATCCTCAGAGTATACACTGGAGGATTGCAGAAAATCAGTGAACTTCATGCCAGTGTGTCCAAAGAGACTACAAGTGGGAGAATGAAGTCACTCAATTCTGACTGCAGATGGAAGGGAGAGCACAGCAATTGCGTTATAGATTTAGTGTAGCCTTAGCTGTTGGTTTATCAATTCTCATGTCATTCCAGAACTACCGGAAGAGTTTATTAAGTCAGCATGTCAAACTGGGAGGTCAAAGATCCTGAGGAAGATGTATGGTCTTCTTCAGAGCCATCCTGGAAAAGTACCGTGCCCGAGGATTTATTTCATTTTCCCATCCTTTGATCTACCGTGATGATCTTTGTCTCAGTATTGCCCCCCCCCACCAAATAGCTCATTTCTGTGTTGTCCAAAAACCTTAAAAAATATCATGACATCAGTCAATGTCATGAAAGATACCTAACTTTTGTTAGCTTTGGTCTAACATTTGTAGCTATGGTCTCTGGAAAGGAGGGTGCTTTTTTCTAGGGAGCTGAAGATACCAAATGGAGTATAACATGATGGCCCTGCTTGAGTATGGGATTTCTCTGACCTCTGAGTCACTGGTGGTTATCTAAATGTTCACATAGGTTTCAGAGGAAGACTTGTGTTTGCTCTTACAATGTCCCTTGAACTATTTTTCCCAGGCTTTCCCAGAGACTATTGTATAAAAATAAAGCTACAAAGAGTCATATAGAACTGAGACCCAAACACTTAATGCTGCCTACATCAAGCAACACCACAAATATATTTAATTCTAGAAACAGAGGAAGGATTAGAAGAGGAGTCCTTGATGTTAAAGGCCACCAAGGCCAGAGTCCTCAAAAATGGGGACCCAGAAATGATGGAAAACCAGAGAGAAAATACTAGTAACAACATATATAGGGCTCACCCTATTTGGGTGCCACTATTTCATGCAATGTCTTAACAAATGATAAAGGAAAAGTGATTAAGTTAATAGAGCTGGAAATGGGTGATTTCACTATATGAAAGGTCTGGGCTTTACCTGTATTTGTGCAGTCCCCGCTACATGGGTCAATAAGGTTCTGTGCTGATTATAGCATAATCAACACCATGATTAAACCACATGTTCGCCAATGCCAAGTATAGATTCTTTCCAGAGTTACTGGGTCTGTTCAGGGTACAATCATCATTGCTTTGTCCATGAAGTACTGTAAAATAGAGGCAGTCCAGGAAGATGAAAGCAGCTTTCCTCACCCCAGATAAATGTGTCATCTCCTTTTCTATATGGCTTGCTTATTCAATGCACCAAGAGGTTCTTGAAATAAAATAACTGGCAATCTTAATTGCTATATCCAGCAAAGCTATCCTTCAGAATCACAGGAGAAACAAAAACCTTCCAAGATGAGCATAAGCTATAAGAATTCATGACTACAAAACCAGCACTTCAGATAATACTTAAAGAAATACTACCCACAGAAGAAATGAAAAAGAAACTCTGGAGTTTATGAACAGATGAATCTCATTAGAAGAACAGTTAAGCAAATGATAAATAGGACCAGATTAAACATTAGAAATAAATCAAAATGGCAGTGAAGTGCCAGGTTCGTGATCCCACCAAAGACCACCAGGGAGCCGATTCCGATGCAAAACACACGAGGGTCCTTTATTCAAGCTCGAGCTTGGGCCCCTACCATGCACCAACGCAGTGGTCACAGGGAGAAGCCCCTTGCTCTCCGAGAACAAAGCTTTTATCCCCCAAGGAGGCAGCCCACCCCACCTTTACATTGATAGGCTCTTTTAAAGCATAAGCTTATTGGCGTTCTCTGGTTGGTTTAACTTTCGCGCCTTAGGTAGGGGTCATCCTTAGGGAAGCTTTAACCTTGTATGGTGACCTCTTTCAGGATGGGCGGAGGGGCCTGCTGACTCTGGTCAGAGTAGCCTCGCCCAGCCCAATTTTTTTGGATTTCTAAACCCAGGTGTGTTTGACACCGATTGGCTGTTTCTAGGGGTTGCTAGGGACAAGATCAGATTACAGGGTGTGGGGGCAATATGCTATAGAGACTTAACTTCTAGAAAACAGGTACTTAAGCCTATTTTACTTAAAGCTTTAACTAAAGCCTGTTATGGCTTTATTTTGGCTCTTCAGCAGGAATTAATAAATGTCTCTCTGTAACAACACTAGATCTAAATGTCTCAACTCTCCAATTAAAAGACATAAACTGGCAGACTGGATTAAAAAACAAGATCCAACAATATGTTGTTTGCAAGAGACTCCTCCAGAAAGACAACAGCCACAGGCTGAAACTGAAAGGATGAAAAACAAGCAGGAGGGTACTTTGGGAGGCGGAGACGGGAGGATCCAGGTTCGCAGCCAACGTCAGCTCTCTCTCTCTCTCTCTCTCTCTCTCTCTCTCTCCCTGTCTCTGTCTCTGTCTCTCTACCTAGTGAGGCCCTTGGCAACTTCGTGAGACCCAGTTTCAAAATAAAGTATAAAAAAATAGGGCTGGGGGTGTAGCGTGGAGGTAGAATGCCCCTGGGTTCAATCCCTGGTACCGCAAAAAAAAAAAAAACCCTAGTTAACATAAAGATTCAGACCCTGATACAATAATACTGGTTGATTTCAACACTCCTCTTTCACTAATATGTAGGTCATGTAGATATAAAATTAGCAAAGACTCTTCAGACCTAAAATATATTATAAATCAAATGGACTTAACAGACATCTATAGAGTATTTCACTCAACAAAAGCCAAATTCACTTTCTTCTCAGCTGGTCATGGAACCTTCTCCAAAACAGATCATATTTTAGGCCACAAAGAAAATCTCAACAAGTATCCCCCCAAATTGATATAATTCCTTGCATCTTATCATAATGGAATAAAATTAGAAATCAATGGCAAGAATATCTACAGAAACTATAGAAATGCATGGAGATTGAACAATATACTTTTGAATGATGAATGACTCATAGAAGAAATCAAAGAAGAAAATAAAAGTTTGTAGAATAAAACCAGAATATAGATACATCACATTAGAATCTCAGGAACACTCTGAGGGTGGTTCTAAGAGGAAAGTTTATAGCTCTGAGTGTCACATTAAAAATCAGGCTGGGCATGTTGGCGCATGCTTGTAATCCCAGTATTTGGGAGGCAGAGACAGGAGGATCACAGGTTTTTGGCCAGCCTCAGCTACTTAGTGAGGCCCTCTGCAACTTAGTGAGACCCTGTTTCAAAATAAAGAATGAAAAATAGGGCTGCCGGTATAGCTTGGAGGTAGAATGCCCCTAGGTTCAATCCCCAGTACCACACACACACACAAAAAAAATCAGAATGATTCCAAATAAACAACCTAATGATGCATCTCAAGGACTTAGGAAAGCAAGAACAAACCAATTTCAAAACCAGTAGAAGGAAGGAAATAATTAAGATCAGAATCAAAATTAATGAAATGGAGAATAAAAACTAAAAAGAATCAATATAATGAACAGTTGGTTCTCTGAAAAGATAAACAAGACTGATAAACCCCTAACCAAACTAACCCAAGGAAAGAGAGAAGACACGAATTAATAAAATTAGAGATGAAAAAGCAGATATCACCACAGACATCACAGAAATCCAGAGTGTCATGAGGAACTATTTTGAAAACATATACTCCAATAAGTTGGAAAATCTAGAATAAATGGATACATTTTTAGACACCTACAACCTACCAAAAATGAACCAAGAAAACCTAAACAGACCAGTAACAAGCAATGAGACTGAAGCAGTAATAAAAAACCTTCCAATAAAGAAAACCCCAGGACTAGACGGAGTCTCAGCTGAATTGTACCACACCTTAAAAGAAGAAATAATGCCATTGTTCCTCAGATTATTCCATGAAATAGAAATTCATTCTCTAAAGCTGGTATCACTTTGATACCTAAACCAGATAAGGACAAATCAAGAAAAGAAATCTACAGATCGATATCTTTGATTAACATAGATGCAAAAATCCTTAATAAAATACTAGCAAATTATACTTAACAACACATTAAGAAGATTGTGCATCATGATCAAGTTGGTTTTATTCTAGGGATGCAAGGATGGTTCAACATATGCAAATCAATTAATTGTAATTTACCATATAAATAGAACTAAGAACATAAACCACATAATTATCTCAATAGATTCAGAAAAAAACCCTTTGACAAAATTCAGCACCCATTCATGATAAAAAAAAAACACTGAAGAAACTAAGGATAGAAGGAACTTACCTTATGACAAACCCAAAGCCAACATGATGCTGCATGAGGAAAAACTGAAAGCATTCCTTCTAAAATCGGGAACAAGACAAGGATGTTCATTCTCACCACTCTTACTTAACATAGTACATGATATTTTCGCCAGAGCAATTAGGCAAGAGAAAGAAGCAAAAGGAATCCAAATAGGAAAGGAAGAAGTCAATTTATCACTGTAGATGTGATCTTATACTTAGAAGATCCAAAAATCTACAATAGAAGACTTCTAGAGCTAATAATCAAACTCAGTAGAGTAGCAGGATACAAAATCAACACACGAAAGTGAGTTGCTTTTCTATACACCAATAACGAATCTACTAAAAAGAAATCAGGAAAACAATTCCATTCACAATAACCTCAGAAAACAAAAAACAAAAAATAATCTAGGAATAAATCTAGCCAAGGAGGTGAAAGAGCTCTACAATGAAAATTATAGAACATTGAAGAAAGAAATTGAAGAAGATACTAGAAGTCGGAAATTCCTCCCATGTTCATGATAGACAGAATTAATATTATTTAAATGGCCATATTACCAAAAGTGATCTACAGATTCAATATAATTCCCATCAGAATACCAATGACATTCTTCACAGAACTAGAAAAAAAGAATCCTAAAATTCACATGGAAGAAAAAGAGAACTGGAATATCCAAAGCAATTGTAAGTAAAAAGAGCAATGCTAGAGGCATCACAACACCTTGTTTTAAATTAAACTACTTTGCTATAGTAACAAAAACAACATAGTAAGGGCATGAAAACACATAGACCAATGAAATTGAAGACAAAGAAACAAACCCACAGATATGATCATGTGATCCTTGACAAGGGCACCAAAAATATTTGTTGGAGAAAAGACAGCCTTTTTTTTTTTTTTTTGCGGTACCGGGGATTGAATGCAGGGGCGTTCTATCTCCGCACTATGCCCCCGGCCCTATTTTTTATACTTTATTTTGAAACCAGGTCTCACGAAGTTGTGGAGGGCCTCACTAGGCAGAGAGAGAGAGAGAGAGAGAGACAGGGAGAGAGAGAGCGAGAGAGCTGAGGCTGGCCGCGAACCCGGTCTCTGCCTCCCAAAGTACTGGGATTACAAGCGTGCGCCACCACGCCCGGCAAAGACAGCCTTTTAACAAATGGTACTGGATATCCATATATAGAAGAATGAAACTAGGTCTCTTACTTTATGCAAAAGTCAATTCCAAATGGATCAAAGACCTAGGGATTAGAACAGAAACTTTATAACCACTAGAGAAAGTATAGGGTCAACACACCAACATATTAGCACAGACAACAATTTCCTCAACAGGACTCCTAAAGCTCAGGGAATCATATATAAATAATAATATGCCGGGCATGGTGGCACACGCTTGTAATCTCAGTACTTGGGAGGCTGAGACCGGAGGATCCGGGTTCACGGCCAGCCTCAGCTATTTAGTGAGGCCCTCCGCAACTTAGTGAGACCCTATTTCAAAATAAAGAATAAAAAATAGGGCTGGGGGTGTAGCCCAGAGGTAGAATGCCCCTGGGTCCAATCCCCTGTACTGGAATAATAATAATAATTAATTAATTAATTAATGGGATGGCATCAAATTAAGTTTATGCACAGCAAAAGAAACAAGAGTGAAAGAGCCTACAAAAGGGGACATGCTGGGGAATAAAGTTGAAGAAATTAAGCTTTGTGTATGTATGAATATGTCACAATTAGTCCCACTACTAGGTATAATTATAATATACCAATAAAAATTAGTTAGAAAAACATTCAAACTGAGGAAATTTTAAAATATTAAGCTGGGCATGGTAGCACATGCTTGTAATCCTATTACTTGGGAGGCTGAGACCCAAGGATCTGGGTTCTCGGCCAGCCCCAGCTACTTAGTAGTTGTGGAGGCCCTCCACAACTTAGTGAGACCTGTTTCAAAATAAAGAATAAAAAATTGGGCTGTGGGTGTAGCTCAGAGGTAAAATGCCCCTGGGTTCAATCCCCAGCACCGCAAAAAAGAAAAATTATTAATTAGTTAATTAAAAAGTAATGATATTAACCAAATATATGTAAACAGAACAGTTTTAAAAGAAACAACTAGAGCTGGGTGTGGTGGCACACGCTTGTAATCCCAGTACTTTGGGAGGCGGAGACCGGAGGATCCGGGTTCGCGGCCAGCCTCAGCTCTCTCTCTCTCTCTCCCTGTTTCTCTCTCTCTCTCTCTACCTAGTGAGGCCCTCCACAACTTCGTGAGACCCAGTTTCAAAATAAAGGAAAAAAATAGGGCTGGGGGTGTAGCGCAGAGGTAGAACGCCCCTGGGTTCAATCCCCGGTACCGCAAAAAAAAAAAAACTATTCTTGACGGGCATGATGGTGGACACCTATAATCCTAGTACTTGGGAGGCTGAGATAGGAGGATCACAGGTTTGTGACCAGCCTCAGCAATGTAGTGAGACTCTCAGTAACCTAGCAAGATCCTGTTTCAAAACAAAACATAAAAAGGGCTGGGGGTGTAATCTGGAGGTAGAATACCCCTGGGTTTAATCCCCAGTACCACACACACATTAAAGGAAAAAAAAACTATTCTAAAACAAAATAAAACAAATTCGCTGACAAATGTTGCATTGTGTTACACATTTGCAAGCCTCCTTAATGTCTGATTAGTAGAAGACAGCTGGATTCCTGTGTCTTCTCTTGTATTCAGTCTGTTGCAATATGTTGCTTTGGTTGGAGTAGATGAAGAAAATATGACCATGCACAAATATGTTATTGGGTAATATAGGACCTCATAACCCTCCTAAAAGGGTCACAGGTCATACCAGACTCCTCGAAGCTCACCTTTGAGAACCATTGCCCTATGCCTTGCTTCTGACACTGGAACCTCTGCCCAGTCCTGAGGATTCCCCTGAATTTAAAACCCCAGGCTTCTGTTGCCAGCACCTCTAACATAAACATGACTATGGTATCTTTATAACCTCCTGCCCCTGTATCTTATTCAGGGTATTCAAAGAGCTCTCCATAGAATGTCTCCCCACAACCTGTCAGACAAGCCTGATGATTTCACCTAACCCATGAGCAAAGTTCCCTTGGAATCATGAAGTTCAGCGTTTCTACGATACACTCAGGTAGATTCAGCAGCAAGAAACAAAGCTAGCACCCAGACCCATGCCGTAAGATCCGAGCTCCCTGCTCCTTCTGTGGCCACTTATCCCAGCAGGGCCAGAGACTGAGCTCACTACAGCAATCCAGAGCATGGAGGTGATGTTCAGTACTTTCCTAAATCAAAACTACTCTTGATGTGAAATGGCAACCGGTATGTAGGGAGAGCCTTCTGTAGGCACTGTATGAAGTGACTTCTCTGTTTTCCACCAACCTCACAAGGGTGGACATTGTCCTGTCTTGAGAATCAAATCTAGACTGATTTAAGTATCTTGATGAACTTTCCAAAGACCTCTGGCTAATCACCAGTAGCACCGTCATTTGAACCAGGTGGCCTTATTTCAGGCCCTGTGCTTTTTCCATCCTATTGCTGTGCCTTCACTAGTCATGGATCTAAGTGACCAGTTATCTTCTGCCATCATCAGAGTCACGTAGGGGCTCACCCACAGACACGACCTGTACCTCCAGTACATTTCTGTTCCTTTCCTTGTCCATTCTAGAAATGCTCAGTCAAGAAAGACAACTTTTTCCTTATAGTCAAACTCACTTCATCCTCTCTTGATAATGCACGGTTCTACCAAACTGGGGACAGAACCTTGAAACCTACTGAAAGAAAGCACAATGAGTAGAGGCAGACATTTCTTCACCGTCAACAATGGGGAAAGAGCATTCAATACATACCAAGTGATGGGTAGACATGAGTCACCAAAGGCCAAGGGTCTTTGTCCTCCTCCCCCACTCCATAGTGACCAGACCCAGCCTTGTCCTGGTTCAGAGCCTCTCCCAAGCAGGTCCAGCCACAGGTGCACCTATGAGATAACAATAATGTCTCCAAAAACAAATAGCCATTGTTCCTACACAAAGACCTTTTATGTTTCCTCTCTCAACAAAAGGCCACAGCCATCCCTCCAAGAAGACAAAGGGCTGGAAGCCCTTTTATCAATATCACAGTGATGGTGGTGTGGGGGGAGGCAGGAGAGAGAGGCAGGAAGATCCTTCATTCTCCAGCATTTTCTGTGCTGAGCAATAACTGGGACAGGACCAACTATCCATCAGGAACTGTTCCGAATGAAGGCTCATTCCTGAACCATTACTAAGGACAATATTGACACTTTACTAATCTTCAGGATGCAAATAATATCCATCCCGTAGGTGATTGCTGGCAGGGTCGAATATTATAGGTGTAAAAGCTCTTTGTAAGGTTTCAAGGGCTGCACAGCTAAATATATATATATATATATATATATATATATATGTACACACCAACTGACAAATATATATATTTGTGTGGAGGGCAGGGGATTGAACTCAGGGGCATTCTACCTCTGAGTTAAACCCCCAGACTGATTTTTTAATTTTTTGTTTGGAAGCAAGGTCTCACTAAGTTGCTGAGAGCCTTGCTAAATTGCTGAGGCTGGCTTCGAACCTGTGATCCTCCTGTCTCGGTCTCCCAAGTACTGGGATTATAGGTATGCACCACCACGCTTGGCACAGCTGCTATTGTTATTATGAAAAGACTAATTCTTCCCATCCCTCACCCCTATCGCCTGCATAAAAAAGATAGCTCCATTTTAGCCAGATGAGACTCCAAATAGCCCTGGTTTCTAGGCCCTCCAAGTTCCTAGAAAAAAAACATAAGGGAGAAGAAATGTGGTCAGTATGGCTGTCTATGACAGTTTACTCGGCCCAGCCCAGGCCAGATTGCTGCAGACATGATGTGAAACCTCATTGGCTATTCTTTTTGCTCCCAAAAACCAGGAGCTGGAAATGGGAACCCACGTGCTTGGTTCCCCACCAAGGGTCTAATGGTTCATCTTTGCTATAAGCATCCCTTGTCCCCCTCAAAGCATATCTTGTGCAATTTACTCCAAAATCAGTACATGCTGTACATTGAAACATGAAGAAACTGTCCATCCTTATTAGCAATCAAAGATAAGAAAACTAAGGTAAATTGTGTCATTTTATACCTACTTAATACTAAAAATTATAAATGAGAATATCCAATTGTGATGAGGTTATGAGAAAATTGGTGTGAACTTACAGCACTAGTGATGTAATAAATGTGTATAATCCCTTACAGACAAGCAAAATGATAACACATAGCAAGTACCAAGGAGATACTCCTATCTTTTGGCCTAGTAATGTCTATCCTTGGAAATTCCCAAGAAAACAATTCAACAAAAGTGAAAAAAAAAGCAACAGATATACACATGTTTACCCATAATAGGTCATAGTGTTTACCCTAACACTAAACGTGAGTCATGGAGCACCTGAGCCAGTAGCAAGAACTCTCAGGGATGAGCACAGGGCAAAGGGGCAGAGCCAACGGCATGCGCTCCAGTTCTCAGAGGACAGCATCTGATAGAACAGCACAGCAGCCTCCTGCTTCATGCCAGATTCTAGGGCTGGGACTTATAGCCCACATCATGCTCACATGATCCTATTGGATCAGGTAGAGACAGATGAGGAACCTGATACTCAAAAAAGTGAGGCAGCCGGGCATGGTGGTGCACGCTTGTAATCCCAGTACTTGGGAGACTGAGACCGGAGGATCCACATTCTCAGCCAGCCTCAGCTACTTAGTGAGGCCCTCCGCAACTTAGTGAGACCCGGTTTCAAAATAAAGAATAAAAAAATATGACTGGGGTGTAGCTCGGAGGTAGAATTCCCCTGGGTTCAACCCCAGTACTGCAAAAAAAAAAAAAAAAAAAAGTGAGACAAATTGCTCAAGGTGAATGGCAGAGTGTGGTGTTGAATTCAGAACCCAGGCCTTCAACTTCTGCATAATACCACTTCTGGGGATCATGTGGCAATGACTGATTTCATGGGAAAACAGATGGCATTTAGCCTGGAGAACAGATGGCCAAGGAGAAACATGATCACTACGTTCATTCCAGGGGTTGAAAAGCTGTCACTTTAGAGAGTAGATGGGAAGTAGATGGCTTGATAGGAAAATTCCTAAAATGGAGAAGGTGAGCCCCTGAGGAGTAAGGCCCCTGTGTCAGTCATTTATGTGTCCCTCAGTCCAATGTCTGGCACAGAGGAAGAGGCTCCATAATGGGAGGAAGTAGAGCTGCCCAGTGTAGAATAGGTTCCCCATGAGACCATGAAATCCCCATTGATGTAACCCAGGGTGAGACTCCTTGGACACCTGACAGAGTCCCATGGGAGGGGTTATAGGCGAAATATTCTGTATATTCTACATCCTTGAATCACATGAGCTCTAAAGCTCCTGGCTACATCAGGACTCTGTAATTATTAGACAAGTTGCTATCCTAAGTTTCCACCAAGGGGTATGCATTCTATTATGCTACTAAGGCTAAGGTAACTGTAGGTTACTTTCATGAGTATTCAAAACATGTGTTTCCCCACCACCACCTGGAGCTGCCCATTATCATCTGGGAAAGTCTCTGATATATTACTTTCAGAATAGTGTGTAGACCCTGCTTCGTGTAGTTTTAGCTGGCATTTCTGCAGACCTCATAGTCTCAGAAGGCTGAGATCACTCTCTCAGCCTCCTGTCTCCTGGCCTACAATCCCACTCCCATAGCCTTGAGGCTATGGCTTTTTTTTTTTTTTTTTTGCGGTACTGGGGATTGAACCCAGTGGCATTCTACCTCTGAGCTGTACCCCCAGTCTTATTTTTTATTCCTTATTTTGAAACAGGGTCTCACTAAGTTGTGGAGGGCCTCACTAAGTAGCTGAGGCTGGCCGAGAAACCAGATCCTCCTGTCTCAGCCTCCCAAGTACTGGGATTACAAGCATGAACCACCACGCCTGGCTTTAACTCCTAATTTTTCTGCATGTCTGTCAACCCCAAAGGACCTAGAGCTGGCTTGGCTATCTTATTTTCCTTCAGAGGTGTTCATCCCTTCATCCTACAAGGTCCTATTTTTTGTATGTTTGTGGGGGTCCCTGACTGTATCATAAGGAGACCTCAATCCCAGAGCCTGGGCTGAGCCCCTTGATAACGCAGTGTGCCTCTTCTAAGTGTGCAGCTTCTAAAACAGGGTTAAAATGTGGCTGCTATGCCCCTGAATCTGCTATATGACTCTCCTGCCCCAGGCTCAGACACTAGAAAGGAAGTGCAGTGCCACGGCCTTGCCTTCTACGAAGTCTGCGTGCATACACGCACGACGTGGCAAAAGCTTCAAGGAAGTATGCCCGTAGAAAAGGTGGCCTGGAAAGATCTGTTTTCTTGGCTGTTCTCTCTTTGCTGTAAACTTCTTGTATTCTCTTAATCTTTAACAGGTATGGCTCAGTAAGCACTGTGTTTTGTTCAAAATCATCAACTGTGCCTTATGAGAAAAATAGACGGGTCTTTCCCAGGAATGTTACTTTGGCCCCAAACGCTCCCTCACTCTTGCTTATTAGCCCAATAGGG
>PVJS01049368.1:0-14691 GCA_004027185.1 Glis glis | reverse complement strand
ACTGAAAAAAAAAAAAAAAAAAAAAGAAAGAAAGAAAGAAGAAAAAATAGGGCTGGGGGTGTAATTCAGAGGTAGAATGCCCCTAGGTTCAATCCCCAGTACTGCAAAAAAATAAAATAAAATTTAAAAGTAGAATGCCCTTGGGTTCAATCTTCAGTACCACAAACAAAACAAAACAAAAAAACCCTAGCAAAATGAAATTAAATATAAGAGCCAAGTCCTTGGTTCCACTGGCCACAGCGCAAATGCTCACAATTGGCCACATGTGGCCAGCACTTCCCACTGCTGCCAAGTGGGCCGTGTGGGTGTGAAACGTTCCCATCATCTGGAATGTTCTATAGGGACCCCTCATCTAGACCACTTTGGTGGGGCCTCTCAGGGCTGAACTGCTCCCGGGATTCTCTCTCTTGAATACAGGACAGAGGGCCTGGGTCTCTGGATGGGGGTTCCCAGGAAGGGGAACTGACAAAGAGGTCCTCCGTTTTTTGGTGCTGGGGATTGAACCTAGGGGCATTATACCTGCAAACTACACCCTCAGCCTGATTTTATATCTTATTTGGAAACTGGGTTTCACTAGGTTGCGGATAGCCTGCTAAGTTACCGAGGCTGGCTTTGAACCTACAATCATCCTGTCTCAGCCTCCCAAGTACTGGGATTACAAGCGTACGCCACCACACCTGGCACCCCTGACCCTTTTTATTTTTTATTATTTATTTAATATTTTTTTGTGGTATCGGGGATTGAACCCAGGGATATTCTACCTCCAAACTATACCCCTAGCCCTATTTTTTTATTCTTTATTTTGAAACAGGGTCTCACTAAGTTGCAGAAGACCTAAGTTGCTGAGGCTGCCCTCAAACCTGTGATCCTCCTGTCTCAGCCTCCCAAGTACTGGGATTACAAAGTGTGCACCACCACACCCGGCTTTATTTTTTATTTTGAAACAGGATCTCGCTAAGTTGCTGAGAGTCTTGCTAAGTTGCTGAGGTTGTCCTTGAACCTGCGATCTTCCTGTCTCAGCCTCCCAAGTACTGGGATTGTGCCTGGCTAAGGGGGCCCCTTTGATGGGCTTTCTCAAGATGGAGCTCCTACAGGAGCAGGTGAACCTCTGTGGGCAGGGAGAGAGGTTCTGCACCACACCCTACCTGGACCCCACGCCTGGCCCCCGCCCCATGGTTCCCTACCGGCCCCAGGGCCCCATCTGCGAGAATGCCAGGCTTCGCCCACATACTCACCTGCTCAAAGAGCCCGATGTAGAGGACGGGGAGGGTGCTGTACATCAAGTTGAAGAGGGCCAGGAACCAGCCTTCGTATAGGGGCTGCGTGGGAAAGAGGGGGGAGCAGGAGAACAGCCTTCATGTACTGAAACTGAACCGACGGACAGACAGAGGGCCAGGGCCACGGCGCACCTCCACCCCGGGAGCCCCACCAAGTGGCCATGCACTGGGGGGGGCAGGGGAGTTAGCAGGTCACATGAGAGCCAAGGATGGGACTGAGACCAAGGTTGGGTTAAGCTAGGCTTGGTCAGGGGAAAGATATATGGTCTAATTCCTTTTTTGTTTTTTGGGTATTAGGCATGTATTTTTAGTACATGGATGTTGTATCTTCGAGTTACACACCCCCCAGCCCTTTTTATTTATTTATTTTAAATTTTTGACAGGGACTTGCTGAGGCTGGCCTTGAACCTGCCATCCTCCTGTCTTAGCCTCCCAAGTACAGGCATGTGCCACCACACCCAGCCTCTGTCTTTTGTGTGTGTGTGGAGGAGGGGGTACTGGGGATGGAATCCAGGAGCATTCTCTCTCTGAGCTACACCCCCAGCCCTATTTTATTTTATTGTATTTATTAATTTTTTTGTGTGTGTTGTACTGAGGATTGAACCCAGGAGCATTCTACTTCCGAGGTACACCCCCAGCCCTATTTTATTTTTATTTTGAAACAAGGTTTTAGCTGAGTGTGGTGGCGCACGCTTATAATCCCAGTACTTGGGAGGCTGAGACAGGAGGATCACAGGTTCACGGCCAGCCTCAGCTACTTAGTGAGGCCCTCCACAACTTAGTGAGACCCTGTTTCCAAATAAAGACTAAAAAATAGGGCTAGGGGTGTAGCTCGGAGGTAGATGCCCCTGGGTTCAATCCCTGGTACTGCCAAAAAAAGAGGCCCAATTGCTGTGTGACTTCAGGTAAGCCCTGCCCACTGGGGGACCCCCGAGTTTCAAGTGTGCCCACTTGTCTACTGCTCCTGGCAGCTTCGGGAGGGACCCAGTCCCTCCCACCCCCCACGCAGGGCCATTCCCAGTGGTGGCTCACCTGGGCCGTGAAGCCATTGTAGAAGGCGAACCAGATCTGGGCCATCATACTGGCCACCGTCTTGTAGAAGAAATAGCGCAGGAACTTGCACACCCGCATGTAGGACCAACGGCCGTGCACCAGCAGCAGCCGCTGCAGGAAGCTGAACTGCGCCAGCACGTAGTCGCTGTTCTGCACCGCCTGCATGCCCTCCTGGCCGGTCAGCCCCACTCCGATGTCTGCGGCTGCGGGGCACGTGCAGCCAGTCGGCCCCGGGCCACCTGGTCTGCTGCTCAGTCCCCCCTGCCCGGCCCTACTGCCCGCCACCTGCCCCTCCCCAGGCGCCCCAGGCCCCCCACCCCCGTCCCCACTACCCGCCACCCACTCTTGATCATGTTGATGTCATTGGCGCCGTCCCCGATGGCCAGGGTCACCACCTGCTGGTATTTCTTGACCAGCGCCACGACCAGGGCCTTCTGCTTGGGCGTCACCCGGCAGCAGATGACCGCCTGGCACCTGGAGGCGAGGTCCACAAAGGCCCGCTCCCGCCGCATCTCGGGGTTCTCCTGGGTCTTGGAGATCTTGGAGTGTGACGAGGAGGCGTGTGGGACCCCTAGGCTCCGCCACATCAGGGATATCCGCCTGGCCTGCAGGAAGTCTCTCTTGCTCTGGCTGGGCTCCTGCCATTCCTCGTCCACCACCGCGTTTTTGACCAGGGCCCGTGGTTCTTTGCGCAAGGACAACAGCAGCTGGTCCTGGCGGGCGGGAAGGCGGGGGCACGTCAACCCACCTGCTTCTCAGCCGTGTACACACACACGCACACACGCACACACGCACACGCACACACACACACGCACACACACACACGCCGCAGCCTCCTGTGTCACCCCCTGACCACATTTTTATTTTTTATACTGGGGATTGAACGCAGGGGCATTCTACCTCCAAGCTACAGCCCCAGCTCTATTTTATTTTTATTTTTGGTACTGGAGATTGTACCCAGGGGTGTTCTACCTCTGAGCTACACCCCCAGCCCTATTTTTTATTCTTTCTTCTTTCTTTCTTTCTTTCTTTCTTTCTTTCTTTCTCTCTCTCTCTCTCTCTCTCTCTCTCTCTTCTTTCTTCTTTCTTTCTTTCTTTCCTTTCTTTCTTTCTCTTTCTTTCTTTCTCTCTCTCTCTCTTTCCTTTCTTTCTTTCTTTCTTTCTTTCTTTTTTTCTTTCTTCTTTCTCCTTCCTTCCTTCCTTCCTTCCTTCCTTCCTTCCTTCCTTCCTTCTTTCTTTCTTTCTCTTTTTTTGTGGTACCGGGGATTGAACCCAGGGGCGTTCTACCTCCGCGCTACACCCCGGGCCCTATTTTTTTATGCTTTATTTTGAAACCGGGTCTCACGAAGTTGCGGAGGGCCTCACTAAGTAGAGAGAGAGAGAGAAACAGGGAGAGAAAGAGAGAGAGAGAGAGAAAGAGCTGAGGCTGACCGCGAACCCGGATCCTCCGGTCTCCGCCTCCCAAAGTACTGGGATTACAAGTGTGCGCCACCACGCCCAGCTTATTCTTTATTTTGAAACAGGGTCTCACTAGGTTGCTGAGAGTCTCACTATGTCGCTGAGGCTGACCTCGAACCTGTAATCCTCCTGTCTCAGCCTCTCAAGTACTGGGATTACAAGCATATGCTATCATGCCCGGCTCCCCTGACCACATTTTCAATTCCTTCCTTCCTTCCTTCCTTCCTTCCTTCCTTCCTTTCCTCCCTCCCTCCCTCCTTCCTTCCTTCCTTCCTTCCTTCTTGCTTTCTTTCATACTAGGAATTGAACCCAGGGACAAGCTACATCCCCAGCCCTTTTTATTTTTCACTTTGAAACAGGATCTTGCTAAGTTGTTGAGCGCCTCCCTAAATTGCTGATGTTGGCCTTGAACCTGTGACCCTCCTGTCTCAGCCTCCCAAGCACTGAGATTCCAGGCGTGCACCACCATACCTGGCTTTGGTGTTTTGTTTCTCTTTTTCTTTTTCTTCTTCTTTTTTTTTTTTTGCAGTACTGGGGATTGAACCCAGGGACATTCTAGCTCTGAGCTACACCCCCAGCCCTATTTTTTATTCTTTATTTTGAAACAGGGTCTAAGTTGCAGAGGGCCTCACTAAGTAGCTGAGGCTGGCCGCAAACTTGCGATCCTCCTGTCTCAGTCTCCCAAGTAGTGGGATTACAAGCGTGCGCCACCATGCCCAGCCTGTTTTGTGTGTTGTGTGTGTGTGTGTGTGTGTGTGTGTGTGTGTGTGTTTTGGTACTGGGGTTTGAACTCAGGTGTATTCTACCTTTCAGCCAGCCCTTTATTATTTATTTCAAGACAAGGTCTCTGCTAAGTTGCTGAGGGTTTCACTAAGTTGCTGGGCTGGCCTCGAACCTGCGATCCTCCTGTCTCAGTCTCCTGGGCTCACCTGGGATGACAGGTGTGTGCCACCATGCCCTGCTTTCAGTTCCTATTTCTAATTAAGGATCCTCCCTCTTGGCACTGTGGACACTGGGGCCAGGTCGTCCTCTGGGGTGGGTGTCCGGGGTACTGCAGAGTGCTGAGCAGTGTCCCTGGCCTCCACCCACTCCATATCAGGAGCTCCCCCAGTTGTGACAACTTCAAATGTTCCCATTGCTCAGGGTCCCCTGGGGGGCAGAATCACCCCCTGTTTGAATCAAGGGATCCTATGGAACCCCAAGAAACCCTGTGCCCAGCTTCTGGCGCTCTCTGGGGCTCCCGCTGCCAACCTGTCCGCTTCCCCGTCCCGCCGCCATCCCCAGGGCTGACACTGACCAGGAAGTCCCCGTTGATGACCATGGCTATCTTGACCTGGGCCAGGAACTTCAGGCGGTCCCGCTTTTCCTGGACGTTGTTGTTGTCTTCCCAGTAGGCCTCCAGAATGCGGCTGTGGGTGGCGGGGGTCAGCTGGGCCAGGGTGCGGCCGCTCTCTGCCCTTCCCCTCCCCTGCAGTGCCTCAGTTTCCCCAATGTGGAGACGCAGCAGGCAGGCCCCCAGCAGGCGCCCGGGGCCCCCAGACCTGGCTGTCCCCCATGGCCTGTTTACTTTATCTCCTTCTCCTCCAGGATGAGCATGTTCTCCGACAGCAGCTGGCAGGCAAAGCCGATGTTCACCGCTGTCTCTGTGAACCAGTCCCCATCAGCCACACTGTGGTCCGCCCCGCACGCCCAGCCAATCACAGCGGCCTGCCCCACCCTCTGGCCATGGCGATTGGCTCAGAGCAGGACAGGCCCCTTGGCCAGCCAATGAAAGCCAGTCCTAAGACTTTGGCTGCAGCTCCTTAGTACAGGGTTACTATTCCTGGGCTGTGGCTCTGTCTCTGGAGGGAAGGGACTGTGAACCCAGGGTCACCAGGCATGGGATACCTAGGGCCCCCCATGTTTTAAAGAACCCCTAAAATGCCTTCATTTCTTTTTCCTTGTCTTTTTCTTTTGTTACTGGGGATTGAACCCAGGGGCATTCTATATCTGAGCTACACCCCCAGCCCGTTTCATTTCTTACTTTAAAACAGGGCCTCACTAAGTTGCTGAGGCTGTCCTAGAAACTGCGATGCTCCTGTCTCAGCCTTCCAAGCACTGGGATGACAGGCGTGTGCTGTTACACCTGTCTTCATTTCTTTTAAAATCATAGGTAAGGCCAGGCGTGGTGGTGCACGCTTGTAATCCCAGTACTTTGGGAGGCGGAGACCGGAGGATCCGGGTTCGCGGCCAGCCTCAGCTCTCTCGCGCTCTCTCTCCCTGTCTCTCTCTCTCTCCTTAGTGAGGCCCTCTGCAACTTCGTGAGACCCGGTTTCAAAATAAAGTATAAAAAATAGGGCCGGGGGCGTAGCGCAGAGGTAGAACACCCCTGCGTTCAATACCCAGTACCGCAAAAAAAAAAAAAAAAATCATAGGTAAGCTGGGCGTGGTGGCGCACGCTTGTCATCCCAGTATTTGGAAGGCTGAGACAAGAGGATGGTAGGTTCGCGGCCAGCCTCAGCTACTTAGTGAGGTCCTCCGCAACTTAGTGAGACCCTGTTTCAAAATAAGGAATAAAATCAGGCTGGGGGTGTAGCTCAAAGGTAGACTGCCCCTGAGTTCAATCCCCCGTACCACACACACACACACACACACACACACACACACACACAAAACATAGGGAAAAATAAGTGAATTTAATTTAGCCTGGATATATACCCCTAACATGTCACTCTTAATATCTCTCTCTTTTTTTTTTTTGCAGAACTGGGGATTGAACCCAGGGGCATTCTACCTCTGAGCTACACCCCCAGCCCTATTTTTTTTATTCTTTATTTTGAAACAGGGTCTCACTGAGTTGCAGAGGGCCTCACAAGTAGCTGAGGCTGGCCGCGAACCCGGATCCTCCTGTCTCAGCCTCCCAAGTACTGGGATTACAAGCGTGCGCCACCACGCCTGGTTAGTCAAGGCATTTTAATGGCTCCCGTTTCTCCCTATCCCAAGGACCATGTGGAGGGCAATATCTAGCCCAGACAAATGGGCAGGCGGACAGTGGGACAAGGTATAGGAGCAGCGCTGGGGGCGGGGCCAGGCCAGTGACCCACCTTGCTTGTCCCCTGTGAGCACCCACACTTTGATATTCCCTTTCTTGAGGCGCTTGATGGTGTCCGGCACGCCGTCCTGGAGTCTGTCCTCAATGGCCGTGACCCCCAGCAGCTGGTGGAGGGGTGGGGGCAAGGGAAGGCACTGAGCAAGGACCCAGTTGGGGGGATGGGATTCCGGGGCCCCGCCGCCAGTCCCCCTGGGCATCTGCCCACCTTGAGGTTCTTCTCCATGTCGTTGTACACCTCGTGCAGGGCCTGCGCCCGATTCTGCAGCATAAGAGCAGCGTCCTCGTGGCGCAGCTGCCACTCCTGGTAGGTGTCCTCGTCCACCTCCTTGTAGGCCAGGCATAGGGTCCGCAGAGTCTCCTCCGCAAAGGCCTGGGGCGATGGGGCTGTCACCACCCTGCCGCCCACTCACCGGCTGGCTGGGCCCTTTGCCTCCCCACCCCGCCCGCGCACCCTTTCTACACATCTCCAGGTAGATTCTTTTTCTTCTTCTTCTTCTTCTTTTTTTTTTTTTTTTTTTGGTACTGGGGATGGAATTCTGGAATTCTGGATGTTCTACCTGCGAGCTACACCCCCAGCCCCTGTTTTTTTTTTTATTTTTTTGTGTTTTTTTGGTACTGGGGATTGAACCCAGAGGTATTCTACCTCCAAATTATACCCCCAGCCCGATTTTTTTTCTTTTGCGGTACTGAGGTTTGAACCCAGGGGCATTCTACCTCCAAGCTACACCCCCAGCCCTATTTTTTATTCTTTATTTTGAAACAGGGTCTCACTAAGTTGCAGAGAGTCTCACTAAGTAGCTGAGGCTGGCCGCGAACCTGTGATCCTCCTATTTCAGCCTCCCAAGTATTGGGATTACAAGCGCGTACCACCACGCCCGGCTCCGATTTTATTTCTATTTGGAAACAGGGTCTCACTAAGTTGCAGAGGGCCTCACCAAGTTGCTGAGGCTGGCTTCGAACCTAAAATCCTCTTGTCTCAGCCTCCCAAATACTGGGATGACAGGCATGCGCCACCCTGCCCGACTCTCACTATTGGGGCAGATTCTATTTTTTCTATGCCCCCTTCCTGGATCTCCCCCCAGACAGGGACCCCCTCGGCCCTTGGCCCCTCTCTCTGACCCCTGGGCTTGGGAATCTCTGTTGGGGCTGGGACAAAAATACCAGTCTGCCCCAGGCCCTTTGCACAGCCTCACAACACGCCCCGAGGATGGCCTGGTGCCCACATGGCTCCTCTGTCCCCCTCACACCAGCCCTAGCAGGTGGTCCCAGGTGTACAAGGGGGTCAGGGTGGGGAGGGAGGTGGGGCCTGGATAGCACAGGGCTCCCTGGGTGTCAGGAAGCTCTGACAGGCCTTCAGCTTCAATGTACCCGACCATTCCATGGGGAGACTGTTGGGCCTTGCTGAGCTCCTGGGCTCTGGATCATTATTCTGTGGGACGGACACCTAACTCCCCCTCCCCAGAGGGCAGGGCTGGGGGACCCCAGGCTGTATGCAGATCCCTTCAGCCCTGCGGGTCAGGGCTGGACCAGAGGGAAGAGATCTGGGGGCTCATGTTAGGGGGACAGGGCGGGAATGGTCCCTGAAAGCAGGGAGGGGTTTGTGGCTGAGCCTTAAGGACAGAAAGACGGTGAGGGACCAAAAGATGCTGAGGGACACAGTGTGTGCAAAGTCCCTCGGGACCTGAGCTCAGGGGAAAGTGCGAGCCAGAGACTGGGGTTCTTGGGGGGCAAGGAGAGCCCAAGGAGGGAAGGCCAGCAGGAAATGGAAAGAGACAGGCTCAAAGACTGAGCCGAAGCTGGGCGTGGTGGCGCACGCTTGTCATCCCAGTACTTGGGAGGCTGAGACCAGAGGATCCGGGTTCGCGGCCAGCCTCAGCTACTTACTGAGGCCTCCACAACTTAGTGAGATCCTGTTTCAAAATAAAGAATTAAAGGCCGGGCATGGTGGCGCACACTTGTAATCCCAGTACTTTGGGAGGCAGAGACCGGAGGATCCGGGTTCGCGGCCAGCCTCACCTCTCTCTCTCTCTCTCTCTCTCTCTCTCTCTCTACTTAGTGAGGCCCTCTGCAACTTCATGAGACCCGGTTTCAAAATAAAGTATAAAAAATAGGGCCGGGGGTATAGCACGGAGGTAGAACGCCCCTGGGTTCAATCCCCGGTACCGCAAAAAAAAAAAGTCAAAATAAAGAATTAAAAAAAAAATCGGGCTGGGGGTGTAGCTCGAAGGTAGAATGCCCCAGGGCTCATAAAAAAAAAGAGTTGAGAAGCCTGGCTTCCCCCACGCAGAGAGACCAGGCTGGGAGCCCTGAGCTCGGCCTGGAACCCAGGTCCAGCTGGAGAGGGGGCAGAGTCCAGGGCCGGAGCCAACCCACCCACGGGCTGTTCCTGTGTGATTTCCAGAAAGATCCTTTCTGGGGGGGCATGCTTTGGAGTTTAGCCATCTCCCAGCCTCTGTGTGTGTGTGTGTTGGGGGATGCTTTGTGTAGAGCACAACTTGCCCAACTGCACATGGCTGCCCCCAGGGCCTGCAGCCATTTCTCTATACAGTGTGTGTGTGTGTGTGTGTGTGTGTGTGTGTGTGTGTGTGTGTGTGTTTTTTGCTGGGAATTGAAACCAGGACATTCTAGCTCTGAGCTACACCCCCAGCCCTATTTTATTTTTTATTTTGAAGCCGGGTTTCACTAGATTGCTGAGGCTGGTCTAGAACCTGTGATCCTCCTGGCTCAGCCTCCCAGGTACTGGATGACCGGTATGCACCACCACACCTGGCTTCTACACACTCTTCCTTTCCCTCATTCCTGTCTGTGATCCACCACCCCCTCCCACCCCCTAAACAGGGACTCACACACAAGACTCCCTCAGTGGTCAGCTCCATCGAACCCCTCTTGTGCAGGCGCTCCAGGATGACGGTGTCCGCGCCCTTGGTGTAGAGCCGGATAGAGCCCTCGGGGTTTCGGACTGCGTGGGGAGAGGCCTCGTTGCCCACGCGCATTCCCCACACTCTCACCCCGAGCCCGGGGCGGGGAGCTGGGGGGTCCAGGGCTCACCCAGCACCGACATCCGCTTTCGCATGCTGTTGAAGTCCATCATGGCCAGAACCTGGTAGACCCGCTCCTCCCCAAGCTCCAGGACCGTGATGGAGTCTTGGGTGCGTGACAGGAACACGTAGCCGAAGTTCCGGGCCACGGCCACCAGTGCCTCCTCATCTGGCGAAGCTGCCTGGTACACCAGCTGGGCTGGCGGGGAGGGGACCGGAAGGGTGGGGTCGGAGGGACAGCAGAGATTCCCCAAGAGCTGGTGGCACAGGAGCCCTTTGGGGGTTACATAGCATGGCCCGTTCCGGCCTCCACACATGGGGGTTGGGAAAGGGTACGAGGTACACATATTTGTGGGACGATGGTCCCCGTGGCCTGGACAATCTGGAACCCCGTGAAGGAAGGTGGGCACATGGGGTCCGGGTCTATATGACCGCCCCCCCGACAGCAGAGTGCTAGGACTCAGATCCTGGGCCGACAGGTCCTTGTCCCCAATCGTGGATCCCTTTCTCCCTCCCACCCAATACTATCCTGTCTGTGGTTTTTGGTTTTGTTTTTCTTTGGTACTGGGGATTGAACCCAGAGGCGTTCTACCTCTTTTTTTTTTTTTTTTGCGGTCGGTATTGGGGATTAAACCCAGGGGCGTTTTACCTCCGAGCTACACCCCCGGCCCTATTTTTTATTCTTTATTTTGAAACCGGGTCTCACGAAGTTGTGGAGGCCTCACTAAGTAGCTGAGGCTGGCCGCGAACCCGGATCCTCCGGTCTCAGCCTCCCAAGTACTGGGATTACAAGCGTGCGCCACTATGCCCGGCTAGCTGTCCTGTCTTGACTCCCATGAGGGGCTTGGGACAGGGCTGAGCACCCCCAAGCACAGTACCAGGAGTCCTGAGGGAGGGCAAGCGGCTTCGGGTGGAGAGGCAGAGGTGGGGGCAGCCCGCACACTTACTGTCTTTCTGGAGAACCATGACCGTGTGGCAGATGGCCAGCAAGCGCCAGAACTCCTCCACCTCCTTCTTCTCCTTGTGCAGCACAATTTGGAGGAGTTCCTTGTTGTAGAAAGAGCACTTTGGGTCGGCGAATTTGTTCCAATAGTAGGGGTCCTCCTGGGGAGGGGTGACAGGCTGAGTCTGGGTGGGTGGCTGCCCGTTTCCCCCTGTCCCCGCCCAGCAGGGCTCACCTGAGGGAGGGTCCTGTCCTCATTATCCGGACCTGGGGAGAGACCCTGTTTGAGGACTCGGGGCTCCACGGCCCCTGCACTACACCACACACACACACACACACACACACACACACACACAGGATCAGACTTGCACGGGCCTGGACGAAGCCAGGGAAGTGCGGCCTGGGGCACTGTGGCCATGGGGTGTGGTTTGGTCGGGTGTGGGGACCGTGGTGGCCTCGTGGGCAGGGCAGGACGAGCCCCCACCGTAGATGTGACCGTTGATGCAGCATTTCTTGAAGGTCATGATGTTTTGTGTCAGCGTGCCCGTCTTGTCAGAGAAGATGTATTCCACCTGGCCCAGGTGGTCATTGAGGCTGGTGCTGCGGGCCTTGGCGGGCATGTCCTGCGGCTCGTAGTACATCTGCAGGTCCCAGTTGATGAAGACGCTGTTCCCCAGGTAGATGAACTCGGCTCTAGAAACGTGCACGCCATCGGGCCTTTATTTATTTGTTTATTTTATTTTTTGGTACTGGGGGCATTCTACCTCCACGTTATAACCCAGCCTGATTTTATTTATTTGGAAACAGGGTCTCACTAAGTTGCTGATGGCCTCACTAAGTTGCTGAGGCTGGCCACGAACCTGTGATCCTCCTGTGTCAGCCTCCCAGGTATTGGGATTACAAGCACGCGCCACCATGCCCGGCTCCTTTTTTAAAATTTTTATTTATTTATTTTTATTTTTTTAACCTTTTTTTTCCAATTGGGTTTTATTCTTTATTTTTGAAACAGGATCTCACTAAGTTGCAGAGGTCCTCACTAAGTACCTGAGGCTGGTCGCAAACCTGCGATCCTCCTGTCTCAGCCTCCCAAGTACTGGGATGACAAGTATGCGCCACCACACCTGGCTTATTTTTTTAATTTATTTTTTTTTTTTTAGTATTGAGGATTGAACCCAGGGACATTCTATCTCCAAGCTACATCCCCAGCCCTATTTTTTATTCTTTATTTTATTTTCTTTGGCACTGGGGATTGAACCTAGGGGCATTCTACCTCCGAACTACATCCCCAGCACTATTTTTATTCTTTATTTTGAAACAGGGTCTCACTAAGTTGCAGAGAGCCTCACGAAGTAGCTGACAACCCGGATCCTCTGGTCTCAGCCTCCCAAGTACTGGGATTACAGGTGTGCACCACCACACCTGGCTTATTTTTAATTAATTAAATTTTTTTATATTTTGTGGTACTGGAAATTGAACCCAGGGGCACTCTAAATCCGGGCTACACCCCCAGCCTTATTTTTTTTATTCTTTAATTTGAAACAGGGTCTCCCTAAGTTGCAGAGGGCCTCACTAAGTGACTGAGGCTGGCCGCGAACCCAGATCCTCCTGTCTCAGCCTCCCAAGTACTGGGATGACAAGCGTGCGCCACCAGGCTCGACTTGTTTATTTATCTTGTGATACTGGGGATTGAACCCAGGAGCATTCTACCTCTGAGCTACACCCCCAGCCCTATTTTGTTCTTTATTTTGAAACAGGGTCTAAGTTGCAGGTGGTCTCACTAAATTGCGGAGGGCCTCACTAAGTAGCTGAGGCTAGCCGCAAACCTGCGATCCTCCTGTCTTAGCCTCCCAAGTACTGGGATTACAAATGTGCGCCATCACACCCGGCTATTTTTTATTTGGAAACAGGGTATTGCTAAGTTGATGCAAGCCTCACTAAGTTGCTGAGGCTGGTTACAAACCTGCCATCCTCCTGTCTCAGCCTCCCATGTACTGGGATTACAAGCGTGCACCACCACGCCCCGCCCTTTTTATTTTTTATTTGAAAACAGGGTCTCATTAAGTGGTTGAGGATCTTGCTAAGTTGCTGAGGGTGGCCTCAAATCCGCAATCCCTCTGTCTCAGTCCCAAAGTACTGGGATGACTGGTGTGCACCACCAAGTCCTGCTCCATCCAGTCTCTTTTTTCCCCATCTGACAAATGGGTGCACCCGTGGGGGATTGGGCACTCACATGATGAACATGGCCAGGGGCACCATGACACTAAGCAGGATGAGGAAGCCCCAGAAGATAAAGAAGGTCTCCATGGCTATGCTGCGAGGGTGCTTGGCTGAGACGTAGAAGTGCTTCTCTTTGAATTCCTTTACCTTGAAATTGAAGGCCAGGGCCAGCGCCATGGATATGACCACCAGAGACAGGAAGATCTGTAGGGCAGGAGGGATGGGGTGGGGCCTGAGAGACCTGGAGGAAAGGTGAACTTGGGGATGGGAGGCCCCAGCATTGGTGTCAGGCTGCAGTGGGGGGAAGATGTGCCAGGAGGGGCCCAGAGGAGGGGCACTTCCAGGGTCCTTACCAGCCCTCTGTGCCTCACTTCTTTTTCTTTTTCTTTTTTGTTTTTGCAGTACCGGGGATTGAACCCAGGGGCATTCTACCTCTGAGCTACACCCCCAGCCCTATTTTTTATCCTTTATTTTGAAACCGGGTCTCACTAAGTTGCGGGGGGGGGCCTCACTAAGTAGCTGAGGCTGGCCGTGAACCCGGATCCTCCAGTCTCCGCCTCCCAAGTACTGGGATTACAAGCGTGCGCCACCACACCCGGCCTGATTTCTTTTTCTTTTTCCGATACTGGGGATTGAACCCAGGAGTTCTCTACCACTGAGCTACACTGCTATCCCCCCCACCCCGCTTTTTTATTTTTTGAAACAAGTTCTCATTATATTGCTGAGGAATGCCCCAATTCCAACATATCTTTTTTAATTTTTTATTTTTTTGCAGTACTGAGGATTGGACCCAGGGGCATTCTACCTCCGAGCTACACCACCAGCCCTATTTTTTTATTCTTTATTTTGAAACAGGGTCTCACTAAGTTACGGAGGGCCTCACTATGTAGGTAAGGTTGGCCACGAACCTGGATCCTCCAGTCTCAGCCTCCCAAGTCTGGGATTACAAGCATGCGCCACCACACCCGGCTGTAACATACCTTTTAAAACACTTTTATTAGCTGGGTGTGGTGGCACACGCTTGTAATCCCAGACTTGGGAAGCTGAGACAGAAGGAATACAGGTTTAAGGTCAGCCTCAGCAATTTAGTGAGAGCCTGTTTCAAAATAAAAAAGAATAAAATAGGACTAGGGGTATCATTCAGAGGTAGAATGCCCCTGGGTTCCATCCCCAGGACCACAGAACAAACAGACAAACAAATAAAAAACACTGTCATTTTAACAAAAGATTCTTGGCCCAAACACCTGTTCATAAGATCAGGCTGCACATTTTGCTGAGAAAGGAAACTGAGGCCAGGAAGACAACAGCCCGGGGTTTGGGGATGGGGCCCTTCCCCTGCCCTTCCTCGGTGCCCCCCCAGGCAAGGGCTCTCCCGGGCAGCTCACCAGGACCACCAGATTGTTCATGAGGATGTCTAGCTTGGTTCTCTTCAAATGAATCTTGCCACAGTTCTTCATGATCTTTGTGTCAAAACCTGCAGGATTTGTATCCATCCATCCATCCATCCATCCACCCATCCATCCACTCATCCATCCATCCATCCACCCATATACCCACCCATCCATCCACCCATCCATCCATCCACGCATCCATCCATCTATCCATCCATCCATC
>PVJS01049367.1:0-14688 GCA_004027185.1 Glis glis | reverse complement strand
ACACACACAATATATGTGTATATATATATATATATATATATATATATATATATACACACACACACACACACAAATATTCCAAAATCTGAAATACTTCTGGTCCCAAGTATTTCAGTTAAGGGATACTCAACTTGTATTCAAATTTGTTTTCCTTGATAAAAGTGTAATTCCCACTGGGCATGCCTGTAATCCTAGTACTTGAAAGGCTGAGACAGGAGGATCACAGGTTCAAGGGCAGCCTCAGCAACTTAGGGAGACCTTCAGCAACTTAGTGAGACCCTATTTCAAAATAAAAAATAGAAAAGGGCGGGGGTTGTAGTTCAGAGGTAGCATGCCCCTCGGTTCAATCTCTAGAACCCTCCCCCATTTATAAGTGTAATTCCCTTTCTAAGGACAGCTGTTGTGTCATCTTTTGGTTCTTCTTCATGTGTGTGTCCCCCCAGGCTGAACACCTACTAACCACAAATTCTTGATGACTTGACTCTATGTGGAAAGATGGCACTACTCACCTGTAAGACCAGAACAGGTACTTTTGAATCATTTCCCAGATAGTGATAAAAATGATTACAGACCATCTTTAATCTTTAAGCCCATCTTCCTTTTGACCCATGCCATACATGGAAACCCTGAGCGATTGGGATTACATCTTCATTCAGCAGGAGTGGGATAGAATTTTCACCTGTATGCAAAACAAACTGAATCACTGAAAGCAATTTAGTGATCTCAGTAGTTAGACCTGCTGTACTGAAAGGCAGGTTAGCAGGGGAGGGGGAAATAGGAGATGCAATCTGTTTCTTTTTAAGTTGAATGAAAAACTCAAGATGATGTTCATAGCTGTATTTCCATTGTTAGGACAAAAAAAAGGGAGGCAAGTTCAGCTCTCATTTAATAAAAGTTAAACATACAGGATGGGGGAAAAGGGAATTCATTGTTTATTCTCACATCAGAGGAGAACATTGAAAGTCAAAGGGGTGTGTCCAGTGGTTTTGCAAAGAGATGCCTCTGGGGACATCTACAATCAATGTCGTCAGCAGAAAGTCACTGTCTTTGCTACAGTGAAGGGCAAACAATCTCCCAGTTGGTCTGCTTTTCAAGATTCCATGATGAACTCTACTGCTGGAAATGTCTGGATCAAAACAGAATTTTAAGGAGTCTAAATACAGACTTAAAGTATGAGATCATCACTGTGGCTGTGTGGCAGGTTTATAGAAAAAGTATTAGATTGGCATAGAAAGTAGGTACCCAATAAGTACTTGTTTAATTTAATTTAATTATTCTTAAATCCTCGGTCTCGTGCTTGAGTGTGCACATGTGAATAAATGTGTATGAATATCTGAATGGAAAATAAAAGCAAAAGTGCAGGTTTACTCCTTGTGCTGTAAGGTTCTAGATGATAAGCTACAACACAATGGTATTAATAGTGGGGTTTCAGTTAATGAAGGTCTTTCATAACTCATTCACTTAGTCGATTTTGGGGGTGCTTATAATGAACCCAGGACTCTGCTGGAAGCCAAGGGGTACAGACATGATGTCTCCCTGAATGTGTTTACCATATAGGAGGGAAAATGGGCAAGTAAATAGACTGCTACAGAGCGTGTATGAAACACAGTGATGATCAAAAGGGATTTGGGAAGGACAGTGTGATAGTTAATCTAATTTGTCAACTTGACCGGATCATGACACACCCAAGATCATGTGACTTTGGGTGTGTCAATGAGACAATTGGTTTATGTAACAACAGATTAAACAGAAAGTCCTGCCCTAAATGTGGGCAGCAGGGTTCTGATAGGTGCAGGACTTAGATAAAAGAAGGAGAAAGCCATGTAGAGGGATGAGCGACTCTTTCAGAAGAAAATGCATCTGCTCTCGTCTGAGGTTGTTGGCCTCCAACTTCGCCGCTTCTCTGAAGAGCTTCTTGATCTTCTGCTCTCATCTGAGATCTTCGGCCTCCAGCCCTTCGAACTGAAACTTCACCATCGTTTCTCCAAGGAGCTTCCTGATCTTCACATCTTGGACTGGGACTGAATTAGTGGTTGCTCCGATCCTAAGACTCCAGCTCTTAGACCGCTCGACCAGCTACTGGTTCCTCTGACTCTCCACGTGCAGTTGGAACTCGGGACTACATTGCTTCAAACTGTAAGCCCATCTGATAAATCCCTTTTTCCATATACTCATTCTGTGAATTCTGTTAGTCTAGTGAACCCTGGCCAATACAGACAGCTACCCCAGTTGTAGGGTATCCCAAGGAGGTGCTGCTCAAGCAGAGACTGGAGTGGGAGCACCTCTGGTCTGGTCCAGAAGGAAAAGGGAAGGGAGGTATGTCTGTCCTGCTCTTTTCTCCAGCCTCTGCTGCCCCCTCCTACCACCCCCAACTGAAGGTGGACAGGGCCAAGTCTAATTTGGTAAAGGTGGATCCCAGTAAATTCTGCCAGTGCCCTGGCTGACTTGGAGCACCCCATCCTGGGTTCCCCATCCTGAGTGTGGCTGAGTGTGGCTCTTCATATCTATCGTCTCTCTTGGGCTGTGCACCTATGACTTGCCCAATGCCCGGGACCAGTGGCTGTGGCCTTCAGGGCTCTGTTAGATGCTGATGGACAGTGCTGTTGTACCTGCCTAAGACTGCCTCCTGGATTCTCAGATCACCCTAATGCCATTACTTCTTCAAGGAAATCACTTGCTCCGTTGTGCAGCCTCCTGAGTGGGTGCAAGCAAGATGGCATCACTAGTGAGACCTTCATTTTTTTTCTTTATTTCTGGAAAAATGGGTGAATAGGTACTATGTAAAGCTTCTTCATCAGAACTTGAGGGACCTAGAGTTCTTTTCTGGCTTCCCCACCCCTCAAGGATCAGTGGAGGCATTCGTGTGTCCTCTCTTCTCAGCTGCTACCCTAGGAACAGCTTCTTGAGCACTGAATGTGATCATGACTTACCATCTGTAGAGTCGTGGAATGAAGGCCTTGGCTCAGGGGGCATAGTCTGTCAGCAAGATAAATAGCATGATCTCACCTGCAAATTACTGGTATCAGGTGAGAAAAGTAAGACTTGAAGTTTAATCATGCTAATGCCGTACTAAAGTTAACATGCTAATGCTATACTAAGTTGGAGATTGGGATTCAGATTCTGGTGTATCTCATTCTAAGACTATGGTTTTTCTAGACTGTCATGTGACTATCCTTCCACCTCTACTCCTAATGCCTTATTTTCCAGGCAGTCTTCTAATAGGAAGCCTCAATATTTATATGCCACGCATCTGTCTGTAGTGGCAGAAAAGATATTTTTTTTGTGTGTGTGTATGTGTGTGTTACTGCAGATTGAATCCAGAGTTATTCTACCTCTGAGTTACACCCCCAGCCCTATTTTCTTTCCTTTCCTTTCCTATGTTGAAACAGGTCTCATTAAGTTGCAGAGGGCCTTGCTAAGCTGCTGAGGTTGGCCGTGAACCTGCAATCCTCCTATCTCTGCCTCCTAAGTACTGGGATTACAGGCATGCGCCTCCATGCCTGACTCAGAAAAGAGGTTTCTGTTTCCAGGTCATATTGTATAGAACTTTTCCCCACAGTATAAACAATTCCAGGACATATGAGCACTCTGTCATGGTCAGAAGCTTGGAACATTTTCCTCTACCTCCTAACTCTAAGAAGCAATGGCAAATTATATCTTTGTAATGTCTTTAAAGCTTTGGATTTATTATAGAATGGCTGTAATATACCAGCTACTGGGAGTAAAAAGATGAGAAAAGTCCTGCCCTCAAGCCAATAAGAGAGCCAGACTTACGATCAAAAACTTGCCTTGTAGTGTAGAAAATGTAATGATAGGATTAAGTATAAGGAACAGTGGTGGTAAGAGAGGCAAGAGCAAGTCTGCCAGGGAGTGGGCAGAGTCAATGAGAAGGTGGTGCTTGAGCCAGACTGCAAAATATGAGTTGTATGAGCAGAAAAGTTTGGGAGGCAAAGAAGGGAGGGAGAAGATATCAGTTAGAGGGAGTTAGAGTCTACCTCAGGGTCTTCTCCTGACTCAGCCAATACTTTTATGAAAAACAGTAAGATACTTGGCCCCTCAGGTTGTCTGTCTGTCTGTCTATCTGTCTCTCTCTCTCTCTCTCTCTCTCTCGTATGCACACACTGGGGATTGAACCCAAGGGCATTCTACCTCTAAGCTACACCCCCAGCCCTTTTTATTTTCTTATGTTGAAACAGGGTCTCAGTAGGTTGCTGAGTCTTGCTATGTTGCTAGTCTTGAACCTGTGATCCTCCTGTCTCAGCCTCCTAAGTACTGGGATTACAGGTGTGAGCATTGTGCCTGGCTCCCTTTAGATGTCTTTTCCCCTTTATGGAGAAAATATAATAGCTACATACAGAAATTCACTACGATCCTTTCCTGCTAGGATGCTATAGGAGAAAAACCCAGGCCAGTTTTCTTGTTTCCTCTGATAGGCATGCAACTTCCTGGCCCTTGTGATCTCTGAAGGGAGAAGGATTTCACCCTTTCAAGCTTCCAGAAGCCCATTTAATAAATTAATACTGAGGCTACTGTGGGATCGGATCACAGGTAGCCATTGTCATCAGTTTAGCACACCCAGAGACAGGCTCACACCCAGGCTAGCAGCAGCCAGCTTAGGAGACAGTGGCTAATTGTCTTCCCATTCCTTCCTCCAATTATAGAGATCCTCATAATGATGAATCCTCGTAATGATGAATGTGGGTAACAGCGTGGTTCAAAAGGAAGGGGCATTTACCATTTTAAAGGAACATTTCTACACCTAATGGCAAGTGTTACAAATAGCCACTGTAAAAAAGGGCTAAAAGTAGCAGGGAAGAGAGGATCACCTGCAGTTCTCTTCTAGGAGGTAACCATGAAGCATTCCCTTCTTCATACATGTATTTTAGAAGAACATGGAGAGCTGTGATACTGACTATCTGTAACCCCCTTTTTTCACTTAATGATACTGGCTGAGCCTCCCTAACCTGAAAATCTGAACTGCTCCAAAATCGGAAACTTTATGAGCACCAATACATTGCCGTATGTGGAATACTCCACACCTGAACCTAACATAACAAGTGGCCGTTAAAATACAAAGACATTGAAGCCAGGCATGGTGGCGTCAGTGTAATCTGTAGTCCCAGTACTTGGGAGGCTGAGACAGGAAGATCGCAGGTTCGAGGCCAGCCTCAGCAATTTAGTAAGAAACCCCCCCCCAGCAACTTAGCTAGACCCTGTTTCAAAATTAAAACAATTAAAAAGGGGTTGGGGGTGTAGCTCAGAGGTAGAATGCCCCTGGGTTCAATATCCAGTACCACAAACAAAAAATAGAAAAGCAAGTGCATTAGAAATATTGTATAAAATTACCTTCAGGCTAGGTGTATCAGGTATGTGAAGCATAATTAATTTTGTTTTTAGACTGGGTCCCATCCCCAAGATATCTATCTATCTATCATCTATCTATCATCTAAATGCAAATATTTAAAAATTTTTAAAAATGCAAAATCCAAAACCTTCTGGTCCCACACAGTTTGGAGAAAGGGTGTCAGCCTCTGTGTGAATGCGCTGCGTCCTCAGTACTCGTCACAGGCATTGTTTTTGATGGTTTTGTGAAGTTCTACACGTGGCAGGGCTTATTCATGGTTTATTTAGCCAGCCTTCCACCGCTGGGCAGGGAGATGGTGTTGGAACTTTTCAGTCATAAACAACACCGCGATGAACATGTTGGAGCTAAATCTTTGGGCTCACAGATGATTACTGTAAGCCTAGGAAGGGTGTGAGGCAGGCAGATTGGATTCAGAAATCAGCCTTCTGCGAGGCTGCAGGAATGGCGGCTTTGTGTAGAATCGTTTCCCTGACTGCGTGTGCTGAGGATGATCGGCCAACCCGAGCCCATGGCACACCCTGCTGAGCTGCGCGGGTCCTGCCACCTGGCACCTCCCCACGTCCTCCGAAACCTGCCACAGGGCAGGGGCCTCCCAGTTGAGAGAGAAGCATTGCAGGGTGGGAAGGCACCGTGGGGAGCAGGAGAGGGCCCTCAGCAATTTTTTATGACACCAGGCTTCTGTTCAGTGCTTTGGATAATTAAAAATAGACCCCCACCCAGGCCGCATCTTTAGTCTAAAATGTACTGCGTGTGGATTTTGGAATTGGCTCCTGAGGGACAGGGTGGAAGCACAGTCCTCTGAGAGATCTCAGCTAGGCTGGAGAAAGCGCTCTGAAAGTGTTGCGTGGAGATGGATCCTCCGCAGGCAGTGCTCCAATAGATGACCTCATAGGTCCTTCCCATCTGTAACTCCTGGGATGAGCAGAAGAGATTGGAGGCTGTGACCAGACTCTGAACACAAACATTTAAAAAATAAACCAGCCCCTGTGGAGTTATGGACAGAACTTCTTTCTCTATATTTTCAACCAGAAAAAAAAACACATCTGTTCTGCCTGAAATTTGGGGATGGCAGCAGCTCTGTCTTGGTCCCCTTGACTGGGGGAAGATGTATCTTCCTAGGTGATGGCAGGAAACCCTCCCAGAGCCCGCTGTCTGCACGTGCTGGGGTTGTAGATAGCCTCCCCATGTAGTCTTGCCTGAGTCCATGCCCCAACACTGCCTCCTTGTATAATGTGGCTTTGGTATAATTGGGACAGTTGAGTTGCAGGCACAGACTTCCCGCCTCTCGCCCCTGGGCACTTGATATGTGACCTCAGTTTATTTTCACATGGAGTGGAAACCGTCACCACAGCAGGTTCCCACATGTAGTTTTGAGTTCGTGATAAGGCCACAGTACCATTGTGATAGGCATGGCCTGCATTTGTCCAAACCTCATCCATTCAACAAATACCATCAGAATGAGACACATTCATCTGTTAATCACTGACATCTTTGAAGAATCTTTAATTTGTTTACTGCTATATTCCCCTAAGATGTGGTATGCTCTTAACAAGTATTTGTTGAACAAATGAATGAATGAATGGATGGATGGATAAATGAATGAATGAAGTATCTATCATGGCAAAGTTCTGTGCTAAATGCCAGAAAAGCAACAGGTACAGTGGGAAGGCACTAGAGCTGTCGTCACACAGTTTTGAGTTCCAATCCATGTGCTGAGCCTCCATTTTGTCTTCTAAAGAATGGAAATAATGATGTCCATCTTGTAGGCGAGCGTGGTGACTAAATCTATTGGTTATGCACCGTCACAGCACCAGGACTCAGGAGGTATCCAGTGAGTCCTTATCAACCTTACCCTTGTGAGCATTCTGGACCACGCATCTGCCGGAGGGTTGAGCCAGACTAGAGAGGTGCTGGAGAAGGACGGACCGGTGTTCCTGAGTTCCCCCGTCCTTCACTTGTACTTGGTGGAGGAGACTGGCTGCACCTACGCTAAGTCATCAATCTCCTTTTCAGGCCACACACCTGGACCTTTGGACTGAAAGGAATACGCTCCCGTGGCAGCTGGTTCATCTTCTAACTGTGGCCTAGACACAGGGGGGATTAAGAAAAGCATAGAGAGAAGGTTTTCATTTCTCTTCACAAAGAGTGAAGTCCTCACACTATTATGTACACTGGAATATCAGCTTGGCAAATGATACATTTCTTTTATAGCATTGCTCTGCATAAAGCTGCATGATTCCAACTTATGGTACACCAGAGCTTGATTATATTTAAAAGTCATACATGGAAGATATCCATTGTCCACATCAGGGAGGAAGGATAAGCAGCGTCATGAATCACTATTCTTTGTTCACTTACATTCCCCAAACTGACTGCTCATTTGCTTAAATAAAAGGCTCCACATTGAGTACTGGTCATTAGCAAATGCCAGCTGATTGCATTTCATAAAGATGTCTGAACCACCCAAGCTTTATATTTCATACCAGCAACCTAAGCTGAAATATTTTCATGTGGTAACACTTTTGATAGAAGCGAAATAATTTAAACAAATAATTAGCCTTGAGAATAAACGTGTACACAAAAGCACAATTAATGAATTTACTAATTGTTCTTCCCTGCTGTGGACATTGCTCAAAGTTGAATTTTAAGCTCTTGCATAAATATAAACTACTGTACCAAGCCACAAAACCGGATGACTCACCATTAGTCATTAATGTTGCCTTAAAAAACAAACAAAATGCTTTCGCCTAGGCAGACATTATTAGAAAATAAAGTAAGTCTTAGATGATAAACTGTTCTTTGAATCTTTGGGAAAAACACAAACACACAAGAGATTTTTGGGTTTTAATGCCCTATGTAGATCTGATGGGCAACATTTCCCTTATTCAAAAGTCTCCATTAGCTGGAATCAGAATGAATTTGGTGTGTCTTGACCATGTCATCAGAAGTGTCCACCTCGCTCTCCCTCCCACCCCTTGCTGAAATAGAATCAGACTGTGAACGAAGTGCCTTTTGTGTTTGATATTCTTTCTGTGTTATGGAAGCAGCTTTCTCCTCCCACTCCTCCTTTCTGTCTTCTCTTCCTCTTCCTCTGCTTCCTCCTTTAAGTCCTATGACAGCAGTGTTTTCTAGATTTGCCTGCAAACTACAGACTATAAAATAGAAATGGTTCTCGTGTTTTCCCAGCCTGGGAACATAAGCAGGAGAAGGCAATAGACATATTTAGGATTTGGGTAAGTTCCTGGCAGAACTATTGGGTGTTCCCTTAAACAGAACAACCACAACAAAAGATTTTTCTCTAATGGTGGTTGTTTTTTAATGTGGCTCCAAAAGATGATGATTTCCAATATTTTTAATATTTCATATTAAGAAACTCTGCAGCAATCACCTATAAGCAGTGTGCTGTACAGTGAACCTACTCATATAAAGAGTCACTCATTTCTACCCACCTCTTTGGTGTCTTAAGGGATTGCAGATGGATGGACATCAACCCATAAATGGAGCGCTGGGACGCCCCTTCCACTGTGGGGTTTTCTGTCCTTTCATCTTTATAGTGTATGGGACTGAGGTATAGCATCATGCTGATCGTAACAGGGAAAATTGGAAATCATAAGAGGTCCTAAGGGTCTGCAAGTGGCTCAGGATGTGCAGTGATGACATATTCTAGAAGGGAGAGAAGGGAGGTGAAAGTTCTAAAGGGAGGTGAAAGTTTTAACACTGCTTGAGAACACTGCTTGGTGATATTCCACTGGGGCGGGAGGCAAAGGCTGTGGAGTCACAGGAATTGGGAGGAGTTGGGAGGAGGAGGAGAAGGGGCCATGGCAGGAAGCCCTGTTCTCTTTGCAGTGAGAGCAAATCTTTTTTTTTTTTTTTTTTTTTTTTTGTCCTGGGGATTGAACCCAGGGGCATTCTACCTATGAGCTATAACCACGGCCCTTATTATTTTTTGTTTTGAAACAGGGTCTTGCTAGGCTGCTGAGGGTCTTGATAAGTTGCTGAGGCTGGCCTTGATCCTGCAGTCCTCCTATCTCAGCCTCCCCAGTACTGGGATTACAGGCATGTGCCACCAGCCAGGCACAAATACCCATATTGTTCTAGGTGTCCAGCTCCACAATGCTACTAGGGGTACAGATGTAACTTCAGGGGCTTCATGAAGGGCTCTGTCTCCTCACTAACATGAGGTTTGCATTATAAAAGTTTGCTAGCTCCCCCTCCTGCCCCCACCCATACACAGAGCCCAGAGGGGAGGACGCTGGAGGGAGGGGAGGGGCCGAGGAGGGGTGATTTGTCTTCCCTAGGGACAGCCTCAGTGAGGTCAGGATCCTTTCAATTTTGTTTGTCCAGACAGTGCATTTCTGATGATTTGGGTAATTTCTGCAGAAAAGAGGGCCCATGCTTATGTGCCAGGGAGGAGGCGGGGGAGGGAAGGGGAGCTGGCTTTGAAAGGACAAAGGACTCAGAGAGGATGGGAGAGGCAGACCAGCCAAGGTATTTTTCCATCTTTACATTTTGCTCAGGGCCATCCAAGTCCACCAGCGCAGGCCCCGGTTCCCCTGAGAGCTACTGGAGAGCAAATTTCTACAGGCAGAAAATCTAAGTAGAGAGGGCTCTTCTCTGCGCGCAGCTGGGAGCCTCAGAGGTGCGGTGCAAGCAGGGAGGATGTCTTGGGGCCTCCCAGGCCACCTCAAAGCCTCAAAGCAGGGAGGGGACTGCATTCCCTGACCTCTCAGGATCCCAAGGAGATGACTGGGTGCCCAGGCTCCCTGCTTTTTTTCTGCCTTTGGATCCCTACTCTGCCATCTCCCACCTGTATGACCTTGGGACAGAGTTATTGATTTCTCTGGATCTCAATTTCCTCCTCTGTAAAGTGGGGATAATAATAGGACCTACCTTAACAGACCTGCTATGAAGATTAAAGAAGGTAAACAGCAGGAAGCACGAGAAGAGGATCGAAGTATCATAAATGTTAGCTAAAGTCCCAGTTGCTTCCTCCTCCGAAGAGCACAAAATTCGCCCTTTTATCCAAGCGAACAAGTCAGAACTGCCTTTTTTTTTTCTTCCTGGAATGGATTCCAGAATGATTTGGCTTCTGGAGAGGGAATTATAAGGCAGCTGAACTTCTCTGGTTCTGTCTTCCACTCATTATCGCTCAGGAGTAACACAGGTTAATCGCATAGCTAATTAAGAGATAACATTAATGGAATCTGAGTTGGTGCCCTGATAAAGCCGAGCCCTGGCAGATAAATGCTGAGGTGGAGCCAAGCCATTTATTTGAGGAGCAGCAGGGCTCCTATCAGGGCACCAACTCCGCTTCCATTAAAGTTATTGATATTACATCCCAATCTACAACTGTAAGAAAATTCAATGCGTCTTTTTGTTGTTGTTGTTTCTGTTTTCTGGGGCATTAGCAATAATGAATTGAACAAATGCAGCAGCAGCTAGGTAATGTAGCCCTTGAAATTGAACACTTAATGAATTGAATGAATAAATGAATGAATGAATGAACAGTAAAGAAATTCATTCTCAGCAAACACGGCTGCAATTAATGCACTGTCATCCGCAGGGGGTGTTGACGGGCATCTAGCACGGCGATCCCTCCTGGAATTGATCTGTTGTTTTTTTCAGGGCTTTGCCTCGGAGCAAATCAATGAGGGGCCTGAAGTACCATTTCTGTATTTCTCCTTGTCTCCTTTCCGTTAAGTTGATGAAAGGGGTTTGCAGATTTCTTCCCCTCCTTGCTTTAATACATTCTCTTCTGGCTTCTTTAATTGTTGCTGTTTTCCCCACCTTTCTTAGGGAATAATGATCAATTACTGCATTCAGCTAGTTGATAGCCAGCAAATTCTATTTGACATAATGCAGCCGTGGTTTAAAGTAAGAGCCGTGGCACTCACTATACAGCAGCTTCATGAGGACAGTGGATACTGTATTGTCCATCCACGAAGGTGCAGGCTTGGACATTCTGCAGTTAGCCAAGCACATTTCGCCGAGAGCCACTGACAGCCTGAAAGAGAACCAGACGCCAGCTCAAGATGCTGTCTTCTCGGGTCAAGGATGTAATGACATCTCCACTGAATGTTCTTACAACATCCCACACTCAGGCTGGGGGTGCCCCTTGCTTCTGATCCCTTGAAAACCCCACCTGGGCAAATTCCCTTCAGAGTCAAGAAGCTTCAACAAAGGCCTTTGCCAGGGCGCGGGGAATCTGACACTGAAGAAATGATGCTTTGCTTGGCGTTCTTGTGCTGAGAATGTTAAGTACCAATTCCATAATGAGAAGTAAACACCGGGGCTGTCTGAGAATCACAGATCAGCAACACACACACTTATCTCCAAGACAGGTGCAACCGGGAGTTGATCAGGACCATGCCCCAATGTGAACTCTGCCACTCCCATAAACCTTGAACTCCTGGAGCTGAGAGACAGTGTGCCTACAACGGAGCCTGGAACTGTAAAAGCGAGCACAGAATAGTTCCCCTATTCCTGCGATGGTCACATGTAATTGTTTCATAGAACAGGCTTTTTTCAAAGCAAAACCAAATTCTAAAAGGGTGTAAACTTGGGGGAGAAAAGGACCTATCCCATCATTATTATTAACTCAGATAACAGGAAATTCATTCTAGCTGATAGTCTATGTTGTGGGTTCTAGTATGATTAAATTTGAATTCAAGGAAAGGCCTGCCATTTTTTAGCTACATAAATTAAAAATAAGTTGAAAATCGAACATTCATGCACTTCTGTGCTCTTCAAAATTCCCATTTATTGAGTCTCTCAAAAGCAGGTACATTCCTTTCAGCAATTTGCCAAGTAAATCTGAAGACACCTGAGACACTGAGGCTCAAGAGGAAAATTCTTTTTCTCCTAAAAATTTAAGCAGAAATTTTACAATAAGAATAGATGCCCTAATTGTGTCATTATATGAGAAGGTCTATAATTAAGCCTTATAAACACACGATTACATATTTACTTTAATTGCCTCCTTAACAAGTAACTCCTAAGTATGTAAATATGTGATAAAAATAGTCTATGAAAACAACATGCAAACAGTTCTCACATTAAGAAAAGGAACTTGCAAAGTAAAGAAACTCACAATTAGGAATTAAATCTCTACAATCTACACACAAAGCAAACCAGGGTTTTATGGAGATAGGTGACCTCCAGTGCCTATGTACTAAAGAGTAAATTCTATTCGGTTCAGTCCTTGATAAATACACACAATTTCCATGCCAAGCTAACTCTAATTACTGACAGTGTCAATAGGAGGTGCGTGACCGAGAACACAGAATAGCTAGTAGACATGAGGATGTTCTTGATTCTTCCCCCCTCAAGGGACAGAACTTGAGTTTTCGAACCCCAAATAGGCCAGTCTTCTGTGTTTGTGTCCCTCCATATCTCATTCTATTTGGAGTTGCAGCAAGATGCTCTGCAGGAATGGCTATACAGGGGAAAAAACAACAACAACTGATTTGGATAGCATGTGTGCAGCATGTCACGGTGGGGGTAAGAAGCTTGCTGCCTGCCCCAGCCCATCTCGCTAGTAGGAATCGTGCTTCAAGTTTCTGTTGTTCTCTGAGGCCTTCATTATATCCATTTGGTCTCTGTCTCTTGCCTCAGTTCAACTCTCTTTTTCACACCTTCTCTTCTGCAATATGTTATGCACCATCTGTATTCTTTCACCTAATTCTTTGTGATTCCTTTCAACCCAGTTTTTATTTACTTTATGAGGGAAGAAACAGTTTCATTTATTTCTCCCTATTCCCTGAGCCAGATGCACAGTCTCTAGCATATAGAAGGTGTTTCTAAAAGTGTTTATTGAATTGAATTATTGAATGCGATCCTCCGATCATCACTTCTTTTTTCTACCATGAGTGTGTCTATTAGTCAGCTTTCCATTGCTGTGGCAAAATACCTTAGATAATCGACTTTTTTAAAGGAAATGTTTATTTGGGGGTCATGGTTTCGGAGGTTTCAGTCCATGGTCACTTGGCCCTGTTGCTTTGAGCCTGTGACTGCATGGTACATTATGGCAGGGGTGTCTGCAGAGGAGGCTTGGTGACCTCATGGTAGCGGTGAAGCAAAGAGTGAGAAGAAGGGGCTGGGGTCCTAATATCCCTTGAAGGGCATGCCTCCAATGACCTAACTTCTTTCCACTAGGCCCCACCCCTTAAATGTTCCACTCCCTCCCAATATACCATGGCTGAGGACCAAGCCATTAACACATGGGCCTTTGGGGGATGATTTAGATCCAAACTAATAGCAGTGTGCGTGCCTGCGTGCGTGCATGCATGTGTGTATCTCCTGGGATTCCTTGACAGAAGGGCTCTGTTTTTCTAACTCACTACACGTTGCAACATGTCTCTTGGTGACCAACGGCTCCTGGGGTCTCATAAATGTCCTCCGCTTCTAGGTGTGGGTCCTTGTTTTTTCCTTTCCTTGCATTTTTTCACAGAGGGAGATTGTTTCTGATTTCTTTGCTGAACGAATCAACTGAGTTGCTTTAGGGCCAACCTTGCTTTCCCCCGAGCCCACAGTGAATGTCAAATGATGAGACGCGAAAACCCCAACCTGCAACAGCCACAGGGGATTTTGATAGTGAGTACCAGAAAACTCCATGGACTCCATGCTTCTGCTCTTTGAGGGATCATCTTGGTCCTCGGGCCTTGCTAGAGGTTCTTCTTCCAAAGGAAGAAGCCATGTAGCTCCATCTCCTCCATAGCAGAAGCAGAGGTATAGACCATCCACAAAGTAGAAAGAAACCGTTCTCTAACAGGGACCTGGAAGCAGGTATATTTTTTTGTTTTGTTTTTTGGGTTTGTTTGTTTGTTTGTTTTTGTACTGCAGATTGAACCCAGAGGCCTTCTACTTCTGAGCTACATTCACGGCCCTATTTTATTAAATTTTGAAACAGTATCTCGCTAAGTTGCTGAGGGCCTGCTAAATTGCTGAGGCTGGCCTTGAACCTGCGATCCTCCTGTCTCAGTTTCCCAAGTACTGGAACTACATGAATGCACCACTGCACCTGGAGGCAGCAGGTATTTTATTTTATTTTATTATTATTTTATTTATTTATTTTATGTTTTTATTGGTGCATTGTAGTCTCACATCACAATGAGTATCAGTTTGGTGTTAACATACATGCACACAGCTCTTGGTGTCCCTCCCCCCCGCCTCCCCCCCATTTCTTCCCCCACATGTAGCACTGAGAATGATGTTGGTATAATCTCATATATACACATTGTTTATGACAGTAATTAAATAGATTCACTTCTTTCTTACCCTTCCCCTTCCCTTGAACCCCTTCCCTTGCACCACTGAGGGTTCTC
>PVJS01049366.1:0-14698 GCA_004027185.1 Glis glis | reverse complement strand
GCGAACCCGGATCCTCCGGTCTCCACCTCCCAAAGTACTGGGATTACAAGCGTGCGCCACCATGCCCGGCTTGTTAATTTCTTTCAAAGTATATATTAAAGCTGGGCATGGTGGCGCACACTTGTAATCCCAGTACTTGGGAGGCTGAGACTGGAGGATCGGGGTTCGTGGCCAGTCTCAGCTACTTAGTGAGGCTCTCTGCAACTTAGTGAGACCCTGTTTCAAAATAAAGAATAAAATATAGGGCTGGGGGTGTAGCTTGAAGGTAGAATGCCCCTGGGTTCAATCCCTAGTATAGAAAAAAAACAAAAACAAAAACAAAAACAAAAAACAAAAAACCCTAAAAACCCAACAAAGTATATATTAAAGAATTTTTATATTAAGAATTTTTTTTGGTACTGGGGATTGAACCCAGGGGCATTCTACCTCCGAGTTATACCCTCAGCCCTTTTTATTTTTTATATTGAAACAGGGTCTTGTTGAGTTGCAGAGTATCTTGCTAAGTTGCTGAGGCTGGCCTTGGACCTGTGATCCTCTGGTCTCAGCCTCTCAAGTACTGGGATTATAAGCATGCACCATCACACCTGGCTATATTAAAGACATTATCTGGATATTAACTCCAAATTAATGTTATTATATTGATAATATTTCCTCCAGTTTGTCAGTTATCTTTTAACTTTGTGCTGTGTTTTACCCAACTAGAAGTTTTAAGTTTTATGTAGTAAAATCTGTATTTTTCTTTGTTTCTTACTTTGGAATCATGTTTAGAAACTCCTTCTCTACTTCACAATTACAAAGGAATTTACCTAAATTTTCTTTTAGTATGAAAATAGTTTAGTTTTATAAGTACATTTCTAATCCATTTAAAATTCTTGGTGTAAAGGTTCTGATGGTTCATTCTCTTTCTAATTTTTTTTCTTGCTTCTAATCTCTTTTGGAGCATGTGTAATTGTGGCTGTTCTATTTAGTTTTTCTGTCCTGTCTTTTTTTTTTTAATTAAGAATATTTTCAGCCGGGCGTGGTGGTGCATGCCTGTAATCCTAGTACTTGGGAGGCTGAGATGGGAGGATCACAGGTTTGAGAACAGCCTCAGCAAGTAGTGAGACTCTCATCAGCCTAGCGAGACCCTGTTTCAAAATAAAAATAAAATAGGGCTGGAGGTATACCTTGGAGGTAGAATGCCCCGTGGCTTAATCCCCAGTACCACACACAAAAATATATTATTCATATTATCCTTTGGAAAAATTCTAAAGATTCTCCATTGTTAAAAATAAACACAAACTTATCAATGCCAATCACAGTGTCGTGCACTAGAAGGTGGAGAAAGAGAGGGGGTGGGGTGGGAAATGGGGAGAGTTCAATGAGAGCTGTGTGCATGTATGCCTCTGTCACCCTAAACTTCATCAGGATATGTTCACGACCTCTGTGCAGAACACACACTCAATACACATTTGCAGAATCAATCAATCAATCAATCAAACCCTCATAGCACCACAACTATTCCTATTTTCCTAATCTTGACTCTCTATCCTGTCTCTATAGAAGCCTTCCACTCACAGTGGGTTTATACAGTCTCTGCCTCCTGACCACCTCTGTGTCTCCATGCCACTGCTCTCTCCTGAAATGCGCTGCCCAAATCTAAGCCATTCTTTGAGGTCTCTCCAGGAAGTTCTTTTTGGTGCACACTGTTCACAGAGCCCTCTCTTTTTTTTTTTTTTTGCGGTACTGGGGATTGAACCCAGGGGCATTCTACCTCCGAGCTATGCCCCCAGCCCTATTTTTTATTCTTTATTTTGAAACAGGGTCTCCTAAGTTGCAGAGGGCCTCACTAAGTAGCTGAGGCTGGCTACAAACCCAGATCCTCCGGTCTTAGTCTCCCAAGTACTGGGTTTACAAGCGTGTGCCACCACGCCCAGCAAGCCTTCTCTTTTTTGAAACTCCTACGTCACTTGCATATTTGGTTTTTAATTGTATGCTGACTTGTTACTTTGCTTTCTGTGTGTGTGTGTGTGTGTGTGTGTGTGTGTGTGTGCGTGACTGGAGATTGAACCCAGAGGCATTCTACCTGTAAGCTACACCCCCAGCCCGATTTTTTTTTTTTTTTGCGGTACTGGGGATTGAACCCAGGGGCGTTCTACCTCCGCGCTACACCCCCGGCCCTGTTTTTTATCCTTTACTGAAACCGGATCTCACGAAGTTGCAGGAAGGCCTCACTAAGTAGCTGAGGTTGGCCGCGAACCCGGATCCTCCGGTCTCCGCCTCCCAAGTACTAGGATTACAAGCGTGCGCCACCATGTCCGGCTCCCCAGCCCGATTTTTATTTCTTATTTGGAAACAGGGTCTCACTAAGTTGTGGAGGGCCTTGCTAAATTGCCAAGGCTGGCTTTGAACCTGCAATCCTCCTGTCTCAGTCCCCCAAGTACTGGGATTACAAGTGTACGCCACCACACCTGGCTTATGTGTGTATTTAAAGTCATAGGTTGCTGCCTTATTGTGTCTTTTACTCTTGGTGGGAGTTATGGAAAGGACAATAAATGTGTCTTGAAAAACTACCTTTGAATCTTGACTCTACCACAAAATAATTTTGTGATATTGGGCAAAAAGAAATATGTTTTAGGGAGCCGGGCATGGTGGCACATGCTTGTAATCCCAGTTCTTGGGAGGCTGAGACCAGAGGATCCGGGTTCACGGCCAGCCTCAGCTACTTAGTGAGGCCCTCCGCAACTTAGTGAGACCCTGTTTCAAAATAAAGAATAAAAAATAGGGCTGGGGGTATAGCCCAGAGATAGAATGCCCCTGGGTTCAATCCCCAGTACCACCAAAAAATAAAAGAAAGAAATATGTTCTACTTCTGTTGGGCTTTAGTTTCCTCACTTACAAAGTGGAGATAATAATTCCTACCTTATAATATTACAGTAAGAATAACATTAAATGAGAATTAAATTAAGTAAATTAGGACATATATGAAAATATCTGGCATAGATCGTAACATTAAAGCACTGTTTAATATTTGTTGAATTAGAATATGATTTATCTTCTGGATCCACATAGACAAAATAAAATTCTATAGGTTAAAATGATATGCACCTTGCTAAAGTCTTTGTCGGTGCAAACCTGTAATCCCAGTACTTGAGCAACAGGGTGTTGCTAAGTTACCAAGTACTGGCCTCGAACCTGTGATCCTTCTGTTTCAGCTTCTCAAGTGCTTCACAGCGCTGGACTTACAGTTAGATTTTTATAAAAAAGTACCAGATGTTGGTGTGTGGTGGTGCACGCCTGTAATCCCAGTACTTGGAAGGCTTTGCTAAATTGCCTCCCAAGGAGGACTGCAGGTTTGAGGACAGCCTCAGCAAGTAGTGAGACTCTCATCAACCTAGCAAGACCCTGTTTCAAAATAAAGAACAAAAAATAGGGCTGGGGGTGTAGCTCGGAGGTAGAATGCCCCTGGGTTCAATCTCCAGTAATACACACACACAACACAAAAACAGTCCTAAATGCACATTTCTCCATTTCTCAGGTTTCTGATTGATGCATACATGTCTAACATGGTTACAAAGGGTCACAATTTTATACTCCTGGCTTCAGAGGGAAAGAATATATATAGTAGAGACGAAGGAATCTTTTCCTGTCTTTTAGGTTCAAAAGTGTAGGCCTTTGGGAAAACAGGAGAGACCTTAGTTAAGACACTGAAAGATTGGAGAGAAATCGGGATGTAAGGGAAACATCCCTTGGACTGGAGAAAAAGAAAGTGGGAGAGGATGAAGGGGACTTTGAAGCTATGTCCCTGAGAAGATCCTCGCCCCTTGCCATACATACATAGGGCTGGGGGCAAGACTCCAAAAGAAATGTGGGGATTCTGTGGGGAGTTATACAAATCCTTTATGTAGGAGGGATGGGGACTTAGCAAGGAAATTAATCTGACCAGTGTAAGATGTAACCGGTGTGTGTGTGTGTGTGTGTGTGTGTGTGTGTGTGTGTGTAGCAATAATGATTTGTTTTGTGCTTACTCAGTGCCAGGGGATGCCAAACACTACATGTTTTCTTATTTCATCCTCACACTGACCCTGTGATCCTTGGGTTTATACTTTCATTATGTTTATTTTACAGCTGATGTTCAGTGACATAAGAGGTTTTGTCCCATCCCACAGTTAGTAGGGGACTTAGAATTTCTGCTAAGAGTTTGTGGATTGAGTGAATCAATGTCTGTAATGTCCTTAGAACAGTGCCTGACACATAGGAAATACTCCATAAATGTTAGCAGTTATTACAAGACCTTGATCTTGGTTTTAGATGACCCTCTTCCAATTCCTCTCTTCTACCCAGGGAGCTAGTATGTGTACTCCAAAGGAGCCAACAGACCCCGAGACCTGTGGTCACCCCTTCTCCAGCAGAGCCAACAGAATGGAGGTGAAGAAAAACTGTATTCAACAAAATTTGCAAGACACAAGAAGAGAGGGGAAGCACCTTTTCAGAATTATGGAAACAAAGGAAGTGGCAACACCAGCAGAGTGAAGGATACAAGAGGAGGGCTTGTAGGAAACCCGGGAGGAGAGGAAGAGAGCACAGGAAGGCAGAGGAAGTGCTTGGCCTACTTTCTCCAGAGCCCTGGGGTGGGGAGGAGGCCCCTCCACAAAGTAGTGCAAAAGAAGGGAGAAAGGAATCCACCGGAGACTCAGCAACCAATCCCAAGTCCCCCACACCCCAGATCTCTGTGATAAGTGATTTCTACCTGAACCATTGAATAAAACACTACTCAAACCAACCTTGGGGTCTAGTGTCTAGATATTCATTTGAGCACAGATAAAATGAGGTAACTGGAGCAGAGAAGATGGTCATAGGCAGACTACTAAGCATCAAGGGCTGACACCTGAAATTGACAACAGGCAAGAGCAAGGTTTTTGTTGCAGCGATCAAAATACCTGACAAGAACGTCTTAGAGGAGGAAAGATTTATTTTTGCTCATGGCATCAGAGGACTCAATCCATGGGCAGCTGGTTCTGTTTCTTTGGGCCTGAGGTGAGGCAGAGCATCATGGTAGAAGGGTGTGACAGAGGAGAGCTGCTCAGCTCATGGCAACCAGGAAGTGTGTGTGTGTGTGTGTGTGTGTGTGTGTGTGTGTGTGTGTGTGTGTGTGTGTGTGTGTGTGTGTGTGTGTGTGTGTGTGTGTGAGAGAGAGAGAGAGAGAGAGAGAGAGAGAGAGAGAGAGAGAGAGGTGTAGAGGCTGGGGAGAAGATAAAAACTTCTAAGGCATCCCCTGGTGACATACTTCCTCCAACTAGGTCCTATCTCCTAGTAGTCCATTCAGCTATCAAGTGGATTAATCCACCGATGAGGTCAGAGCCCTTGTGACCCAGTCATTGCCCACCTACAAGCCCCACCTCTGATCTTTGCTGTACCAGGACCATGCTTCCGGCACATGAGCCTTTGGAGGAACATCCCAGATCTAAACCATAACCATCAATAAGTAGAGTTTTCATTAAATCTCTCTCCTACCCCTCAACAGCTGAGTGCAAGTGTATCTCATACACACATGCTAACTGGTTTGCAGGAAAACAGAATTCTATTTTTTAGCTTACGCCAATTTTAGTGGGGTTTCTGGCATTTGTAACCAGAAAAAGTCTTGATTAGTCAGGTCACATAATTTGAATTTTTTTTCTATTAAATACCAGGAGAGATTTCCAAGGAAACCAAAGACCTGAAGTAGACTTCATTTTTCTGATATTTAGAGGGCAAAGGCCTAGGTGATGTTCTGCATTATGTAATTATAATAAGAAAATGAATCATAATTTTGGCACTAGCATTATGGAAGGTAGTTAGTATTTACTTTACACAACTCTAGAGTTCAGTCTGAGGGTGTTTTCTCCCATGGAGGTCTGACTCAAGGGAGAGATTATGCTGATTAATCATATTGACTTGATTCTATTTACGTTAGGCATTCTGGGATCATGGCAATTATTTTTATTGTATAATATGAAGTTGGCATTTGGGTTTTAATGCTTCAGTCTTCTGAGTTAGTTAATGTGCATCCTCTTTGGGAGATGTCTGTGCTCTCTGCGCACTGGCTGAATCAGGTTCCTGCATTTACAAGGCACAGGACCAGACTTCCAGTTATGGCAAATCCACCAGGTAGTGGGGTTGGTCTGTGGGTTTTTCCACCCTGTGAAGACACAGAGGCATTACTACATGCCTAAGAAAGTACATTTTAAAGAACATGCCTCTGAGGCTGTGTTTGGGGCTTTTCTCTATAGAACGTTTTATTATATATACAATTTATGGATTAATATTAATATATTATATATGTTTTTGTAGATTCAGTGAAATTTACTAGGAGGTATAACAAAATATATAATGCATTTATTTAGTTTAAAGCAATGATCTAGAGAATATGATATATATATATCATATATATGATATATATATATATGTCATATAAAGTATATATACTTTGTTGTTTTTGGTACTGGGAATTGAACCCAGGGACATTCTACCTCTGAGCTACACCCCAGCCCTTTCTGTTTTTTTATTTTGAAACAAGGTCTTGATAAGTTGCTGAGACTGACCTTGAACCTGAGATCCTCCTGTCTCAGCCTCCCAAGTACTGGGATTACAAGTGTGGGACACCACACCCAGCATTTTGTTGTTTTTTTAACATAAAGTTGAACAAATAATGATGTGCATGAGAAGTTTGTACGTGTTTATTGCTGAGTAATAACCCATTATGTTAATATAACTGCAGTAAGTTTATCCTTTCTCCTCTTGATGAACATTTGGCTTGTTTTATAATTTTGGCTATTATGACTAATGCTTTTCCATAAATTCTTATAAACATTTTTTTTTGTGGATATACACTTCCATTTCATTTGGGTAATTACTAGGAGAGAAATTGCTATGTCATAGCTTAAGTGTTTAACTTTGTAAGAAACTGTCAGTTTTCTTCAATGATCGTGAACTATTTTACACTTCCAGCAGCAACATCTGAAAATTCTAGTTTATGTTGTCTTTTTAGTAGGATTAAAAATTTTTTTCTTCTTAACTGATACATAATAATGGTACATATTTAGGGCATATAGCATGATAGTTCAATACATGTGTATGAGATGCAATGATCAAATTAGGATAATTAGCATTTCCATCTCCTTATTACCTCTTGCTTGTAGTGCTCAGAGCCTTCAAATCCTCTTTTTTATTTCTTCATAAAATATATATAAGTTGTAAAACATGGCCATCCTGCTATGCTATTGAACACTAGGACTTCTTCCTCCTATCTAACTGTATTTTGCTACCTGTTTTTCCAACCTCCTTCTATTCTCTTTCCCCCCTCCTTTTCCTGGCCTCTAGTCATCACTTTTCTACTCTTTTCTTTGAGATCAACTTGTTTAACTTCCGCATATGAGTAAGAATGTGTGGTATTTATCTTTCTGTGTCTGCCTTATTTCACTGGGTTAGCCAGCTTTTCATCGCTGTGACCAAAACACTGAAGAACAACTTAGAGGAGGAAAGGTGTATTTTGGCTCATGGTTTCATAGGTTTCAGTCCATGGTCAGCTGGCTCCATGGCAGAAACACCATAGCAACAGGGCATGGCAGAGGAAAGGTGCTTGGCTCATGGCAGCTGCCAGAAGCAGAGAGGGAAAAAGAGAGAGTCAGACACAGTCCTCAACACAGTCAGTCACCTCCTCCAGTCATGCCCCTCCTTGGAACCTTGCTGCATTGGCAACCAGGCTTCAACACAAAAGATCCAAACCATAGCATTTGCTTAACATTATATCCTCCAATTGCAACCATTTTGCTAATGGACAGAATTTCTTTCTTTTATTTCCGAATAATATTCCTCTGTGTATCTTTTTCACATTTTCTGTGTCCATTCATCTGCCAATGGACACCTAGATTGTATACCTTAGCTATGGTGAATAGTGCTGCAACAAGTATGTGAGTGCAGGTATCTCTTTGGTATGCTGATTTCCTTTCCTTTGGATATATACCCAGAAGTGGAATTGCTGGATCATACGATGGGTCTATTGTCTTTTCTTTTTTTTTTTTTTGAGGAACTGTCATACTGTTTTCATAATGGCTGTACTAATTTACATGTCCACCAATTAAGAGTCTCCCTTTCTCCACATTCACACCAGCATTTGCTGTTTTTTGTTGTTGTCGTTTTGGTAATAGTTATTCTAACTGGAGTGAGATGATACAGCATTGTGGTTTTGATTTGTATTTCCCTGATAATTAGTGATATCAAGCATTTAAAATATATTTATTGGTCATTTGTATATCTTCTTTTGAGATATGTCAGAAAATTTGCCCATATTTAATCAAATTATTTTTTTTATTCTTGGTGTTGAGTTTTTTGAGTTCCATAATTACTCTGAACATTAATCCTTTATCTAATGAATAGTTTGCAAGTATCTTGTCTTATTCTATTGATTGTTTCTTCACTCAATTGTTGTCTTTGGTGTGCAGAAACTTCTTAGTTTGATGTCATCCATTTTGTTTATTTTTTCTTTTGTTGACTGTCTTTTTGTAGTCTTATAAAAAAAATCATTTCCTATACCAATGACGTGAAGTTTCCCCTATGTTTTCTTCTAGTAGCTTCATAGTTTCAGGTCTTACATTTAGGTCTTTGATCCATTTTGAGTTAATTTTTGTATATGGTAAAAAACAGGGGTCTAGTTTTATTCTTCTGCATATTGATATCCTGTTTTCCCAGCACTATTTATTGAAGAGACTGTATATTTCTAATGTATATTTTTGGTGGCTTTGTTGAAGATCATCTTGTTGGGGATGTGTCTATTTCTGTATTATGGTCTATTTATTGATTTTTATGCCAATACTATGCTGTTTTGGTGACTATAGACCTATAATATGTATTGAGATCAGGTACTATGATGCCTTGAGCTTTGTTATTTTTGTTCATGTTTGGCTATTCAAGGTTCTGTATGAATTTTAGGTGTTTTTTTTATATTTTTGTGAAGAATGCCATTGGTGTTTTTATGGGACTTTAATTGAATCTGTTCATTGCTTTGGGCAGTATGGACATTGTACCAATATTAATTCTTTCTATCCTTAAACATGGGAGATCTTTTGACTCTTTTATGTTTTGTTCAATTATTTTCAACAGTGGTTTGTATTTTCATTGGTTAAATGTATTCCTATTTTATTCTTTTATTTATTGGTAGCTATTGTGAGTGGGATTTCTTTCTTGATTTCATTTTTAGCAAGTTAGTTTTTAGTGTATGTGGGGGCTATAGTACAGGCCGAAGTACAGGCTGGCAGTGAGGGCATGATCCCACTCATCCTGTGCAGCCGCAGGTGTGTGATCGCCCCGTGCAGTCACAGACATGTATATAGTTGTATGACTAGGCAAGATGCAACATACATGCACACATCACACTGGCATGGGCATGTGCCATGTTACCCAGAACCCTATGTAAGGGAAGGGTCCGAAAAATAAGGCTGCTATTGTTCTCCTCCTGATGGTGACTCTGTGTGCTTTCTTCTCTTTGTGGATCTCACTGCAGAAACTTCCCCTGTACCCCCAGCTGGCCCCTGACCATGCCTCTGACAATTGGCATAGCCGGCAGGATGAGGTGAATACTCCCAGTACACCTCAGGAGGAGGAGCCCCAAGAGGAACAACCCAGGGTGGAGGAGGTGTGGCCCCCAGTCCCCCCTGAGGTTCCTGGTAACAGCCTATCTGATGGTGTGGACTCCACAGAAAGATTGGGATAATGTACACCCCCAACTGAAAGATGTCTGGAAGGCTTGAAAAATGCTGGAGCTGCACGTTCTAGTGGGCATTGGCAGCTCCGCGGGCTGAGTAGAACTCAAATGGCAGCGGGGCTCAAGCCAGAGTCCGAGGCAGTGCAGCCCTGCTGCTTGTGCTGGTAGAGACCTGTGCCATGTTTTCTCCCATTGCTTCCCCCAAAGGGGCCAACGCTGAGCCAAGCAGCAGGTGCACACTACCAGGCCAGAGCAGCTGCGTCCTGGCTGCTGCAGTGGAGGCACAGACTCCAGGGGTGCAAAGGCCAGCTCAGGTGTGTGTGTGGGGGGGAACCAGTGCAGCAGCCCCAGGTCCTCTTCCTGGAGGAAGTGATGCACTTAACAAGCTTCCAGTCCGGGAAGACCTGTCCCACCTCTGTGCTGGGCAGCTTAAAGGGACTGCAACCCCTAGGAGGATTAAAGGAAACCAGGAGGTTGCTGGTGTGGACCAGAGGCAGTGACAGCTCCTAGACCCCATTGCTGCCTGTCAGGAAAAGATAGAACACCAGCCCTATGAAGTACCTGGTGCTCTGGTGTCAGCTTTGCCCAAACCAAAGCTGAGTACATCCTGGGTGTGGACGTGTTACAGGAATTAACTACAACTATTGAAAAATTCTAGCTATGGGTGCATGTGGCAAAGACTATTACTAGAGATGTCCCCAACATACTCCCTTAAAACTCCCCCAAGCCATGAGGATTATGAATGTATGGCAATACAAGTTCCCAGAGGGGAATGAGGAAATTTGACAGATGATACTAAAGCTAAAAGAGACAGGTATAATCTGCCTGACTCATAGCCTATTCAGCTCTCCCGTGTGGCCAGTGCAAAAACCTGACATTTCCTAGCACATGACAGGAACCCATGGAGGTGGGAGATGCCTCAAGTCCCTATAAGGAAGGAATAGCCCCTATACTCTCAGAAGTGTGGTATCCTGATGGCTCCTGTCATGGGCAGTCACCCACATGGGTGACTGTGGCCTTACAGCCCACCACAGAGACTTTTTGGTATGAGACTGGTGCCAGACACTCTAGCCAATGGGCTGAGCTCTGGGTGATTTGGTTAGTGCTCATGAAGGATACTGGGCTTTTGCATGTCTGTACAAACAGCTGGGCAGTCTATCGTGGGTTAACCTTGTGACTTCCTTAATGGGCAGCACAAGACTGGTTAATTTGGCACTTCCCAAATGGGGCCTCCAGGAAGGAGCTAGTATACATTAGGTTCTGGGGCATAGGCTTTTACAGGCCCCGTTAATTATGCGCCAATGCTTTAGCACAAGTTTGGGCTCTCCAATTACTCCTGGAACTCTTGTTGGTAGCACCGCAGTAACATAAAAAGCTAGAACATGTAGGCACCCACACCATGGGGCTTGTAGCTCAGCAGCGGGGAGTGCCCTTTAACTGTGCTTTAGTGCAAGATGCTGTACTGCAGTGTCCTTGGTGTGCAGAACACTACCCATTGCAGCATAAGATTCCTATAATTATGGGACAAGTTCCCCGGGGTACTCAACCTTTCCAGGAATGTCAGGTTGACTATACAGGCCCATTGACAATGGGTCAGGGGCTCTGGTATATTCTTACAGTCAAGGATATGGCCACAGGTTTGGCCTACAGGTTGACCTGTAGCGCAGGTCAACCAATGACATCCCATAGCTGCCCTTGAACAGTTGTCAGCTGCCTATGGTTGGTCCTTAGTAGTGACAAATGACAGAGGTACTCATTTTACAGGATAAAAAGTACAGATCTGGGCTAAGGACAATGACATACAGTGTCAATTGCAAGTTCCCTACTGGCCCCAAGCAGACAGAATGATGAATGCTTTAATGGACTCCTCAAAGAGAAGCTAAAGGCCTTAGGCTCCCTGATTGGAAGAGATGGCGGGCACAAATGCTGGTGTCAGTGCGGTTTTTAAATGAGAAACCTTGCTGCACTGGGCAGGCCCCCTTAGATAAGGTAATAGCAGGAATGGCCTGTATGTTGAAGGTAACAGGAAGCTCTATGGTACCCTAGTTGCAACCAGAGATGAGAGAAGGACCCCTCTTACTCCCTGCACCCAAACCCTTGGGCCTGGGGCAGCAAGATGTCTGGGAGTGGCCCTGGTGTGTACAGGTTTCTCAGGGGCCATGGGTTGCACTCCTGGAGCCATGGGGACTGGGACAGAGGCCCAGTTACAACTGAATCCTTAGATAACTGCTTGGCCCTGCTGGATACAGGTTACACTCCCTCCGTGGATGGAAGGCACAATGTCGAAAGGTACACAAGTCATAAGACTATGGCCTATTCCATTGTATACTGTAGAGGGTGCTCCTAATCCCTTCTCTCATACCCAGGGTGCTTTGGTGTGCTACCATCACCTTGGAGTGGCCACTATTCTTGTCATGTTTCTCTTGCAAGATGAGCATGTTGCCTGTATCCTCCAAGAAGGGAAGGACTTACCTATGATGGTCTCTCTTTCTGCCCTGTCCTACTGTCAAGGTTAACAGCAGGGAATCACCTGCTTTCCTGGTCACACACCTTTACAAGACTGCACAATACCTCCAATTGTTGGGTCTGCACCAAGCTACCAGTGGAAGCAACCGAAGGTCTCCCATGGTGGATCATCCCTGCTGCTGCAGATAACTGGACTACCTTATGATCCTGGAACCACAGCAGCCCAGAATGGAATGAACGGTGCTGTGTAATAGAGGATTTGTTGCACTGAAACCATAATAATGGTTCTATAGCATATCCCTTCTTGTTGGGATATGTTATAGAAAATGGGTGGGACTAGTTAATGGGGGAACATGTAGAGCTTGTAAGCATAGCACCTTTTTGTATAGAACAGGTGAACCAGTCTGTGACCAATAGAAACACTGGATGGTTGCCCCAAGAACTATGTCAGAACATTACTTTACAGGATACCAACCAGTGGTGGAATGGGTGGAAACTAATAGGGACCAAGCCCACTGATTTTATCCCAGATGGCTATCTCTGGGTTTATGGGCATTATGGTTGACCATACCTCCCTGCCCATTTGACAGAAAGGTGTACATGGGGAAGGCTGGATATACAGGGATGAAAACTCCCAACTCTTCCCTATAAGCCTAATAATTGGGACCCCATATATCACTGCTGGCACCATGTGCACCAGGCTGAATGGTGGTTTTACCTTTTAGCCGTGTTTTTTCAAGGGGGTGGTACTATAGATGTAGAGCTACAGGTGGAAGCCTTAGCCCAACATGTTGCAGAAGCTTTAAATACATCCAGTTGGGCTCTTTCCCTTTTGATGGATGAAACCACCCAGATTGCAGAAGGTGGTTTTGCAGAATAGAAGGGAGTTAGATATGCTCACTGCTGCCCCGGGTAGAATGTGTGCTCTTCTTCGTGTAGAATGTTGTGTGTATATACCAGGCCACCAGCAGCAGGTACAGAAAGCCTTAGAGGAAATGGATGCAGAGGCACAGGCTATGCAGGCCTTACAGGAGGACCTGCTTACAACCTGGTGGAACTCACTGGGCTTCTGGAGATAGGTATTGACTATCCTTGCCTGTGTGGCTGGAGGACTAATAGTCATCTCTTGCTCTCTCTATTGCCATTATGGTCTTTGGGCCCAATGTAATGCTTTCTGGGTCAAATCATGCACCACCACCCTGTAGGGGGTAGAGTGTGGGGGCCCAGAGGAAGTACAGGCCGGTGGTGAGGACATGTCCCCTCTCGCCCTGCACGGCCGCAGATGTGCGCTTTTTCCGTGCAGCTACAGATGAGCACTGACCCCACACAGCTGTAGACATGTGTATAGTTATATAAGTATGACTAGACATGATACAACATGCACCATTTTCCCTAGAACCCTATATAGAGGAAGGGTCTGAAAAATAAAGCTACTGTTGTTCCCCTCCTGATGGCAACTCTGTGTGCTTTCTTCTCTCTGGGGATCTCACTGCCGAAACTTCCCCTGCACCCCCAGCTGGCCCCTGACCGGGCCTTTGACAGTGTATAAAAATAATATTGATCTTTGTATGTTGATTTTGCATCCTGTAACTTTATTGAATTTGTCAGTCCTAACAGTCTTTTGGTAAAAGTCTTTAGGTTATTCTATATATAAAATCATACCATCAGCCAGCAGTAACAATTTGACTTCCTTTTTTCCAATTTGGATGCCCTTCATTTCTTTCTCTTGCCTAATTGCTCTGGCTAAAACTTACAGTATTATTTTGATTAAGAACAGTGAAAGTGAACATCCTTGTCTTGTTCCAGGTATTAGAGGAAACAATTTCAGTTTTTCCTCATTCAGTATGATGTTAGCTATGGGTTTGCCATATATTGTCATTATTATATTGAGGTATGCTCTGTCATCTCCTAATTTTTAAGAGCTTTTATCATAAAAACTTCTTTTATCATAAAGAGATGCTTTTTCTGCATCTATTGAGATTATCATATGGTTATCGTTCATTCTGTTGATGTGTGTATTGGTCAGATCAACAGAATTCACAGAATGAAGAAAGGAAGGGGGGGGGAAAGGATTTATTAGATTAGCTCACAATGTAGTCCTGAATTTCAACCGCACGTGAAAAGTCAGAGGAATCAGCAGCTGGTTGGGCGGTCTAAGAGCCGGAGCCCCAGGATTGAAGCAACCACCAATCCAGTCCAGTCCAAGATGTGAAGATAAGGAAGCTCTTCGGAGAAACGATGGTGAAGTTTCAGTTCGAAGGCTGGAGGCCGACGATCTCAGACGAGAGCAGAAGATCAAGAAGTTCTCCAAGGAAACAGTGAAGTTGGAGACTGACGATCTCAAATGAGAGCAGATGCGTTTTCCTCAGGAAGAGTCACAGCTCAGCTCTACGCGGCTTTCTCTTTCTTTTCTTTCTTTCTTTTTTTTTTTTTTGCGGTACCGGAGATTGAACCCAGGGGCTTTCTACCTCCGCGCTACACCCCCGGCCCTATTTTTATACTTTATTTTGAAAC
>PVJS01049364.1:0-14714 GCA_004027185.1 Glis glis | reverse complement strand
CACACACACACACAAACACACACACACACACACACACACACACACACACACACCAAAAAAAGAAATAGAAAAAGAAAATACAAAGAGAGAGAGGGGAAAGAGACAGAGACAGAAACAGAGACAGAACCTACCAGCCCACTAAAATCCCGGGCTTGGAAGCTTCTGCAAAATTCTATGAGTCAAACCAAGTCACAGGCCACAGTATCTTGGGTCAAGGAACTAGGCTCTGTTCTCCGGGTCTTGATCCGAGGAGCACCTACAAGTCCAGGGAGGTGAAGAATTTGGGGCTGACTTCATTTCAGTACAATGAACTGAGACTTGTGGGTAGGAGATGCCCGCAGAATTGGAAACATTTTGAACAAGCCCCATGGGCTGTCAGTGTGTCTATAATCGGTGTCTGATTTGCATATTGGTGATGGAAATGTTCAAAAAACTTTTCCTCACCACTGGAGAACCACTCCTCCAATGACCCCGCGAGGGCAGCGGAAGCCCTGCGCATGCTGGCTGCGGGCTGGAGCAAGGGAGGGAGGGTACCTCGCTAGAAGGAGGAGGGGTTGGCTTTGGAAATCAGGGTGCAAACATGGGGACACATGTGCTTTCAGGGGCACACCAGCTCGCCTCCTTCCATACCAAGTTCAGAAGTTGCAGTGCATCACCATTATCGCTTTCCTCACCCACGGCTGACATTCCATCGGTCCTAACCCTTCCCTGGGGAACCTGGACTTGAACTTCTGGTTAACACTAGGTAGACAGTGCAAAAGGATCGGAACTGGCACACGGAATAAAATCTGCTTACTAATATAGGAGATCCAGCTGTAGTCCCAGGCTGAGGTAAAGTAGGCAGCTGTGTCCATGACCGGGAAAGGTCTTTTACCAAGGTCTGCACTTGGAGCAAGAGTGAAAACAGGAGAGGGGGAAGAAAGGCACTTTTCTAGCTATCACGCACACGAGACTTTTGTGGTTTGTTGGAAGATATGCTCAGGTGGCCTTGAAGGCAGAGCCATGGGGAGCCAGACCCAGCAGGCAGAAGAGGAAAGAGACCTGTGTTCTCTTTCCAGCTTCGCCCTCACTGGTGAAAGGACTGCTCTCTCTCTCTCTCTTTTTGTGTGTGCGTGCACGTGTGCGTGCATGTGTGTGTGTGTGTGTGTGTGTGTGTGTGTGTGTGTGTATGTGTGTGTGTTACTGGTGATTGAACCCAGGGGCAGTCTACCTCTGACCTATACCATCAGCCCTTTTGAATTTTTTATTTGGAAATATGAAGTTGCTAAGGGCCTAAGTTGTTGAGGTTGGTTTCAAACCTGCGATCCTCCTGTCTCAGCCTAGGACTGCTTTTTTAATAGGAGAAACTGGTACCATGTTTGGGCACTCTAAAAGAATACAGGGGCCTGTGAGTTCTGTAAAGGAGTGGTGCTTCTTTCTTTCCTCCTTTCTTTCTCTTTTTCGTTTGCTCTATCTCTGAGCCACACCCCTATCCCTTTTTATTTTTCAGTTTGCAACATGGTCTTAGTAAATTGCTGAGGGTCTCACTGAATTTCTGAGGTTGGCCTCGAACCTGCGATCCTTCTGACTTAGACTCCCAAGTACTGGGATTACAGGCATGCACCACCATACTTGTCTGAGTTTGTTTCTTGGATCCTTCCTAGCTCAGAAATGCTGCGGTCATATAACTATACACCCCTTACTCCCAAACTACCCCCCGCTTCATACCCGGTATTACTGAGATAGAAGAGAAGACACCCGGACCAGTGTGGTCCCTGGCCAGTAGCTAAGGAGGCAGAATCGAAGACTTGTACGGTGGGCAGGATGGTTTGGAGTTTTGTTTTTGTGTTTATAGTTTGCCTTTTATGGACGAGAGTCAGAGGGGAGGTCAAAAGGACATGGGCGCCCAGGAACCCAGGTGTCTAGACTGTGGCCCTCAGCTCATGTCATCAACAGCAGCCAGGCTCCCCTGTCATTTTGGGGTGGGCTTTGGGAATCCTCACTAAAACCCATTTCCATGCCCCCCTCTTCTTTCTCTCAGCACCCCTCCCCTTAGTAGACTTGTACCTGGGGTTATCATCTCTGCCAGGAAGGCTTGACACTGTCAGATTCTCAGCAACGAGAAACCTCCCTTCCCTCACACCAGTTGTCTGATTAGGGTCTGGAAGAAGGTTCAAAATGCTCAGAGATGTGAATCAGAACCTCCACATCCCTGAAAAAGCAGAAAGCACAAGTAGATTGAGCAAATCCAGATGGAGTGGAGCTCTCTGCAGTGAACTGGATTGTGCGAGAGGGAGAGGGAAACCGAGACAAAGAAAGAAAGAAGCAAAGAAAGATATCAAGAGCGGGCTGTCCAGTGCCCAGAGACTTGAAAGACCCGGCTTCTCATTCCTCCACTGCTGAGGGGCCGGGTGTAAAGGAGCCCTGTGAATAGGGCCGAATAGAGCCCCCGCTTTCCCTGAGAAAGGCTGAAGACTCAGTGGGGTTGGGGAGACAACAGGGCGGGGCGGTGGGGGAGCCTCCAAGGACTGTGGCATAGAAGCTGTCTCCAAGGCCTGCTGGGGCTGGGACAGGCTTCCCAACACGGCCTCCCCAGCGGGGCCTCAGCAGCCCGGCCCCACAGCAGCCTGGGCCCCAGCCCCAGCCGTGTAGCCCTGCTCCGAATTTCACACCATGTCTAATCCAATCACCGGCAGATTGCAGACTCTGCCTACCTCCCAGATTGAGAATTCTTGGCCAGCTCCAGCCATAGGCCCCTTCCCAGCCCAGCCGGCTGTCCTCCTGTTCATCCATGTAAACCATTCGGAGATTCTCCCTGGCCCCCTCTCCACCTCCCCTTCTGGGCCCGTGGAGTTAATCCTGTTTGCCTGGTCTGTCAATTTAAACAGCTTTAAATATGCCTCACCAGGTCCGGGTGGCAGAGCCCTGATGCTCAAAAGCAGAGGACTTACATCAAAGAGGGTTGGGGTAATGGGGCCACAAGGGTGTCATTCAAAGGCACAAAACCAACCCTGGCTAGAAAAGAAAACAAAGCAAAAAAGCAATCCAAATGAATCATGCACACACCCAACAAAATCAAGTTCCCTGTACCGAGCTCAAAAACAGCTCAGAGGTGGACCTGTCCGTGGTGCCGCAGGTGTGGGCACAGGGGAAAGGCTCCCCGGTGTGACCCATCCATCTGACCGACACCCACACTCTCCCTCACAGTCAAGGCTGGGATCATTCCGTAGTTGAGCCCTGGGGAGGCTCTGGGAAGTGAGTCTTTGGTGGGGACCAGTTCAGACACTTTGAGACACAATTCCACTCTGGGCTGAGGCTCCTGCCCCGAAGCTCACCGTCAGTAATGGCGAAGAAGCCCTAGCCCAGCGTTCCTCCAACTTTAATGCACAAAGCCATCCCTTGGAGATCTTGAGAAAAATGCAGAATCTGATTCAGTGGGTCTGGGGTGAGGCCTGAGATTCTGCATTTCTATTGGGCTCCCAGGTGACACTGATGCTCCTGGTCCACGGACCACACTTTGAGTAGCAAGCCTTTTAGTTTTATTATTTATTTATTATTATTACGTGTGTGTGTGTGTGTGTGTGTGTGTGTGTGTGTGTGTGTGTGTGTTAGTGGGGATTGAACCCAAGGGCATTCTACCTCTGAGCTAAACTCTCCACCCTTTTTATTTTTTTGTTTTGAAACAGGGTCTCACTAGGTTGCTGAGGGTCTCCCTAAGTTGTTGAGGCTGGTCTGGAGCCTCAACTTCTGTCTCAGCCTCCCTAGTACTGGGTTTACAAGCATGAGGCACCACGCCTGACTAGTAGCAAGCCTTTTAAACAGAGTCAAGTGCTCAGCCCAGGACTCAGTTGTCTTGGAGTCGATTTCCACTCCTCTCTCTGGCCTTCCCCCAGCCCACTGCCTTTTCTATCCCCCTTTCCATTCGGTCACGTGTTAAAGCATGTGGCATGTGGACCAGCTCTCTCACTGTGTCTCTGGTTCATGCAGTTGCCAATCACAGCAATGACTGTGATGAGCAGGGGCTGCTTCCGGGGAGGGCAGGCAGCCAGGGGTCTCCATAGAGGAGTAAATGAAAACTTTGCAGAAGGCAGGGAGATGGATGGAATGACCATGAACGGGACACTCCCCACCCCAGAGTCTGCTATCCTAAGTCACGTCCTTGGCTTTGATAAGGGAAAGACATCTGTCTCCCTCCGTCTGGGCAGGGGAGTGACCCGGGGTGTGGCTAAGAACCAGTGTCTGCAGAGAATGCTGGTTACCAGCAAGGCAGCGGGCCTTGGGACGCACCGGCCAGACAGGCTATTTGCGCTGGTTTTCTAAGTTTTGTTTTGACTTCTAGAGAGAGGGGCAGTCCCGCTGTCCCACGATTGCTAGAAAACAGAGACTTCTAACCACAGAGGCATTTAGCTCACCTCTTAGCACATGCCATCCTGTCCTCTGACACCTTTTCCAAACCCCACCTGTCTCCCCATCATCGTCTCCACAAAAGAGCCAAGGCCAGGCCAGCTTAGTCTGACCGGAAACTGTCTGAACTTGGAGTCCTTGCTGCAGAAGGCGACAGGCGGCACTCTGACAGGGACAACGGGGCCAGAGTACAACATGCACGCTCTGCCTATCTGCCGGGGGAAAGGAGGACAGTTTCTAGCAAGGGGTAGGTGGCTGACCTCCAGGAAGACAGGAACGTGAGCGTTGGTAGGATAGCGTGCGGGGGAGGTGACCTCCACCACCCAGGGCCTCTGAGTGGAGGTGTGGAGGTGGACGGCTGTGGGGAGGCAGGGAGGCTGGTGTGCGCTTACACCGTATCAAAGGTAGAGTCCAAACCAAAACCACATGAAGGACGAAACAGATGAGAAGAGGAGCTCAGAGCACTTAAGCGGGAGCTTAGCCTCCACCACACAGCCCTCAGAGTGAGCAAGGGCCGCAGGTGAAAGACTTAAAGAGGCGCTCACACCCAGAACCCAGCCAGGATGGCGTAGCGTCAGAGTCCATAACAGAAGTGTGAGCTATGCTCCCTATCCTTGCGAAGCTCTCTGTCTCACAAGGAAAACAGCTGCCTGGAAGGTGGTTTAAAAAATGAGATGTGTGGTGGCGCTTGCCTGCAATCCCAGTACTTGGGAGGCTCAAACAGGAGGATCACAGGTTCGAGGTCAGCCTCAGCAACTTAGCAAGACCCTGTTTCAAAATAAAAAATAAGTCGGGTGTGGTGGCACACGCCTGTAATCCCAGTACTTGGGAGGCTGAGACAGGAGGATTGCAGGTTCAAAGTCAGTCTCAGCAACTTAGTGAGGCTTTCAGCAACTTAGTGAGATCCTGTTTCCAAATAAAAAATAAACTAGGGCTGAGGGTGTAGCTCAGAGATAGAATGCCCCTGGGTTCCACCCCCAGTACCACAATACATGAATGAATAAATAAATAAACAAATAAATAAACAAATAAAGGGCTGGGGTATATAGCTTGGAGGAGGAATGCCCCAGGTTCAATCTTCAGTACCAGAGAGAGAGAGACAGACAGACGACAGACAGACAGACAGACAGAGACAGATAGACAGATGAGCTGGGCGCAGTGGTGCACACCTGTAATCACAGTGACTAGGGAGGCTGAGGCAGGAAGAGGATCACAAGTTAGAGGCCAGCCTGGGGAACTTAGGGAGACCCTGTCTCTAAAAATAGAGCTGGGGGTGTAGTTCAGTGGTACAACACCCCTGGGTTCAATCCCCAGTACCTTAAAAAAAACTCAGCCCTAAAAAAGAAAAAGGAAAAGGACACTCATAAGGAGGAGAAAGAGAAATCAATAGAAAGAAATTCAGAAATGACACAGCTGATAGAGCCAGCATGAGAGCTGCCACTACTCACTTTTTTCTTTCTTTTTTTTGTAGGGGGAGATCCTGGGGAGCAGACCCCGGGGCCTTTACATGCTGGGCAAGCGCTCTTCCGCTGAGCTACCCCCCCCATCCCTGAAGGGTGAGGTTTCTGCTCTGGCAGTCATGGGGTCACGATGCGTTTGCAGCTACGTGAGCAGCAGGAGCCCCCCTCCTTTCCAGCAGCGCTGGATGAGGTCGCCGATCACAGGCATTCATTCACCCCCGGCTGCCCGCGGAGGACCCCAGGGGAGCCCTGCAGATCGCCCTGCTGTGTGCTGTGCAGGCTTCTCTTCCCTCTACACTGGGAATCCGAACTCCCTGGACCCTCCCAGAGTGCGGTCCGTTTCCTCAACTCAAGGAGACCGGCAGGTTCTGCTTGGATTCCCCTCCCTGCACTGGAGCCCTGGAGCTCTTTCCAGGCAGGAAGCCGGGGAGAGTATCTAGCACTCAATTTATTTGTTTCCCTTATATTGTGGACCGCTTTCTTGTGTGGCCTGCTCTAAGTGTCTGAAAACCACTGTTTCATAGATATTTCTTTCTCTTGGTTTTCCAGTTTAAGTGGGCTTGGTAAATAGGGTTCCTGCTCTACATTTTGGCTACAAGTGGGAGTCTGCCAATATTTTCTAGTCTTTGATGTCTGTGTCTGTAAAATAAGATTGTTGGATTAGATGTGGGTTTTAAATTTCTATTATTCCATGTCTTGCCTTAAAAACTGTTAGCTTTTCTATAACTACTCCTTCAACTAAATTGCCAATCAGTAAAACACTCTCAGAACATGTCAGACTAAAACCCTTGAACTTCCACCCATCAGAGGGCGATTTCTCAATAGTTCCCAACTCCCAGTCCCAAGTTCCTCCCTCCCTCCCTTCTTTCTTTTCCTTTTTTTGTTTCCTTTTTCTCTTTGGATTGAGCTCAGGGACATTCTAATTCTGAGCTATACCCCTATTCCTATACCCCTATTTTGAAACAGGGTCTCACTAAGTTGCTGAGGGTCTCGCTAAATTGCTGAGGCTGACCTGGAACCTGTGATCCTCCTGTCTCAACCTCCCAAGTACTGTGATTACAGGTATGTGCCACCACACCTGGCTCCCAAGTCCCTTTCTAGATCTCTCCACATGGTCTTTGGTCAGAAATGGTCATGCCTGAGTGTATCCACCTGCACTCCAAAAGCTGATGAGTTAAAAGGATCCTTCCTTGCCCCTCCCCTCCCCTCCTCTCCCTTCCTTCCTTCCTTCTTTCCTTCCTTCCTTTTCCTTCACACACTGAATGACCACTCTGTGCCTGACCCTGTGCTGGACTTAGTGATGAGCTCTCCCCATTTCTGGAGAAAGAGCAGCATGAGATCTTATTTACAACCCATAGAACAATCTGAAGGCTGCGCTCTGTGAGCCTTGGCCCCTCCCCACTGCCTTGCTTAGTCTTAAATCCCGTAGAAGAATCCAATCAAAAGGTGAAGGGAAGGGGCGCAACAAACTTGCAGGGAAGGTCTAATTTCAATGTACTTATTCTCTTTTTTTCTATTTTTTATTTTATTTTATTTTATTTTATTTTTGCAGCACTGGGGATTGAACCCAGGGGCATTCTAGCTTCAAGCTACACCCCAGCTCTATTTATCAGTCTTTATTTTGAAACAGGGTCTCACTAAGTTGCAGAGGGCCTCACTAAGTAGCTGAGGCCAGCGGGCGAACCTGAGATCCTCCTGTCTCGGCCTCCCAAGTACTTGGATTACAAGTGTGCACCACCACACCTGGCTTCAATGTACTTATTCTCTTAAAAACATGTTATGCTGTTTTGTTCTTTGGAAAATTATGAGATTGCTTTTTTTTTTTCCTTTGCAGTACTGAGGATCAAACCCAGGGCTTCAAACATGTAAGGCAAGACCTGTATCATTGAGCTACACCCCCAGCCCTGACATTGGTCCCCTTCCTTTTAGGAAAGAAGCCTGTTTAGATTATTAGAACTTTAAAATGTCATCTTGCCGTAAGTGGTGGTACAAGTCTGTAATTCTAACCATTTGGGAGGCTGAGGCAGGAGGACCACAAGTTCTATGCCAGCCTGGGCAAATCAATGAGGCTCTGTCTTAAAGTTTCAAAAAGGGCTGGGGGCATAGATCAGTGGTAGAGCACTTGCCTAGCATGTGAGAGACCCTGGGTTCCATCCCCAGCAACACACACACACACACACACACACACACACACACACACACACACAGCCATCTTCTTTGGTGACCTGGAAGTGTGATATGACTCTTCCCAGGCATTTCCCACTCCCTCTGCAACAGAAAGATGTCTAAGTTCATTGTTCATACTTTCTCAGTTCTGGGGGAAAGGAATTCATCCTTCTAGTTAGTTCTTGGGCAGTGTTTTGGACACTTGTGGATTTGTGGGCATGGTCTGTACGTACATGAATGTCTCGGCACACTCCCGCTTTGTGGCAGCCCCCACCCCTCTCGTGTGCGTTTGATGGGACCTTTCCTTCTCCTCCACCCCTAGATAAGTGGTGGGCACATGAACTAAACCAAGCCAGTCAGATTCTCCATACTGACACCAAAGTCTTGAGCAGAAAGCTGGAAGGATAAACAACAGAGACAAAAGAATGGGGCACATTCATTCCAAGGGCAGGGCCAGAAGGCGTGCAGAAGCCATTCTAACCCCCATCTGTGTCCACACCGTGCTCCTCAGTGTCCTACCCACTCGTGATCTCCCATCAGTAGCTTAAGGGAACAGAACTGGGTTTTGTGACTTGCTACCAAAAGAACTAATCTGCCACCTCCAGTGTGGTGCATGAATGTGGAAAACCTCCCTTCCTCCAAACTCAGAAAACACTGGCTGCTGTGATACACTGCCCAGAATCCACCTTCAGCAGCAACCCTGCAGCCCTCCCGCTGCAGGGCAGCAGGCAGCCTGGAGCATCCACCTGAACCCATCGCTAGGAATCACCCTCTATTGAAGAGAGCCACTTGACCGACCATCACACACTCCATAGGGGGCATCCCACATCCAGTGACAGGCAGCCAGGGCGTACAAAGGTCTGGCCCATTTTCCTCAGGGCAAGTCAACACTTAGAAGCCATTTCAGCTGCAGACATCCTCTGAGTTCAACTTCAGCTTCTCCTTTGCCCTGTCACACTGCCTTCACATTCTCATAAATATTTTTCTTGCAATACTCCCCCAAAAACTTTCTGGAAACAGACCTCTGTCGCCTGAAGAAATGACCTTAGACACTCACCAGGGCACTGATCCACTGGAAGAAGCAGCCTCTGCTGGCACCTGTCTCGCCTCCTCCACCTCTTTCTTCTTCTTCTTCTTCTTCTTCTTCTTCTTCTTCTTCTTCTTCTTCTTCTTCTTCTTCTTCTTCTCCTCCTCCTCCTCCTCCTCCTCCTCCTCCTCCTCCTCCTTCTTTTTCTCCTCCTCCTCCTCCTCCTCCTTTTCTTCTTCTTCTTCTTCTTCTTCTTCTTCTTCTTCTTCTTCTTCATTGTCATCACTGTCGTCTTCATCTTCATCTTCTTCTCTCTGTATATGTGACTGGGGTTTGGGGCAAGTCTCAGACAAATTCAAGGAGATGGTCTCCTGGATATTAGACCATTCATTTATTCAACAAATTTACTGAGCACCTTCTAGGCACCAGACACCTTTCTGTGTATTTAGGTTATATCATTAAATGCATAGATAGAAAAGAAAACAAGCCAAAAGAATTTAAATCCCTGCTTGTGCTGAACTTGTAGAATAAGAATGAGTTGTGAAGTGTTTTCAGGAGTGGGAGGCAGGGAGCCATCTTCACCTGGCAGGAGGTAGCCCTTGCTCTCAGGGATTCTTCACCAGCACACAAGTAGCCCTCAGTCAGTGAGTAAATACAGGTGAGAGCCCCAGGTCCAAGCCAGATTCAGAGAGGTCAATCTGTGCCTGCTCAGAGCAGCTTGGTTTTATTCAATTGCTTGCCATTTTACTGCTGCTTTGATTCCTTTGGATAGAATAGCTTTTCCAAAGCTGCCCATTTTACTGACCTTACCTCCCAGCTTGCCTCAAATTGCCTCGGACCTTGCAGATCTTCCAGCTCCTGACTCCCATGTTTCTCAAGCTGTCTCAGGAACACAGATACCTTCTAGAAAGCTTTTATAATTTCCCTTGGCTCTGCTCTTCTCCCTCCCCAGTACTGAGGTGAAAAACAGGCACAACCTTCTTCTTCTTCTTCTTCTTCTTCTTCTTCTTCTTCTTCTTCTTCTTCTTCTTCTTCTTCTTCCTCCTCCTCCTCTTCCTCCTCCTCCTCCTCCTCCTCTTCTTCTTCTTCTTCCTCTTCTTCTTCTTCTTCCTCCTCCTCCTTCTCCTCCTCCTCCTTCTTCTCTTCTTCTTCTTCTTCTTCTTCTTCTTCTCCTCCTCCTCCTCCTCCTCCTCCTCCTCCTCCTCCTTCTCTTCTTCCTTCTCTTCCTCCTTCATTTCCTCCCTTTGCTTCTTCTCCTTCCTCTCCTTCTCTGTCTCCTACTGGGGATTGAATCAGGCCATTCTAACTTTAAGCTCCACCCCCAACCCTTTTTTATTTTTTATTTTGAAGCAGGGTCTCACTAAGTTGCTGAAGGTCTCACTAAGTTGCTGAGGATGTCCTCAAACCTGAGATCCTCCTGTATCAGCCTCCCAAGTATTAGGATTACAGGTGTGCACCACCATGCCTGGCTTATTACCTTTTTAAAGTAATTTAATTGCAACTAGGGATTCAGGTCATCTCTATTTTCCCTGTAGGAACAAGTGTTATATCCTAATGTACAAGAAAATAGTCTGAACTTTGTAAGCACAGAGGAGAGTAGTGAATTTGCTTAACTAAAGCTAACAAGGTGGATGGATGCAGGGAAAGGGTGAGAAAGGAAATGAAGCATGCCAGATTTGTGGTTAAAAAGAAACACAGGAACTGGGGTTGTAGCTCAGTGGGAGAGCACTTGTCTACTATATGCAAGGCTCTGGGTTCAATCCCTAGAACCAACCAAACAAACAAAAACCCATCCGTAATAAACAAACCACAAAAACTATAAATGTCTTAGATTATATAACTAAAGGGATCTGCTTCATGGATTACCTAGGTTCTCCCTCGCTCCTACATTGCTTCTCAGTGGCCATTGTATGTCAATAAATACAGAAAGCTGCGTGAGCATGATTTTGGACATTTCCATCTCATCACCAGTCCCTCAAGGGCAGGGACTCTGACACATTCAGCTCGGCCAGGACAGAAGTTTAATAGAAGGTAGAAAGGTCAACCTGAAGTTAATCCTCTGGTTTCTCATGAGTTTCTCTCACAGAAAGAACAGAGTTTCAGAATATCTGTGAATTGCCTTAGTCATTTTCCCCATTCCTTTCCCCTCCACATATACGTGTCTCTGCTAATAGACCCTCGAGGGTTGACCACATACAACAGCAGAGATCACAAAATCATATTTCTAGTTTGCAACTTAAAGGTCATGGTGTCTGATCATTTAGAGGAAACCTAAAGTTCAACCAGTCTGCTCTCCCTCCTTTTGCAGATGAGAAAACCAAGGTCAGAGAGGTAAAGGGCTTGTTGAAGGTCACACAGTAGATGGTGATGAAGTCAGTTGTTTGTGACTTTGTGTGTGTGTGTGTGTGTGGTACTAGAGATTGAGCCTAGGGGCATTCTACCTCTGAGCTACACCCCTAACCCTAATTTTATTTTTTATTTTGAGACAGGGTCTTGCTAGGTTGATGAGAGTCTGTGGAGACAATTCAAAAAGCATGTCCAAAGGCACTCTCCACAGAGTCTCACTATTTGCTGAGGCTGTCCTTGAACCTACGATCCTCCTGTCTCAGCATCTCAAGTACTAGGTTACAAGAGTGCACCACCACACCCAGCTTATGACTTCTTAACTAGGACTCATCTCACTCTTTGACACTGTGATATTGACAGTTGCCTGAAGGTTGGGGGTTACTGAGCAAGCCTTGTAGAAACTGAAGCTGGTGAAGTCTTCCTAGTGGTCTTTGTGTATTTAGTATGTGGTCATTTCAAACCATGCTGATGTCTGCCTGTGGAGTATAGAGGACTCTGATTTTTCCTACAGATGAAGATGATTTTAAGAAGTGGCCAAATAGTTCGGGGTCTGCTCTCCAATGAATTTTCTACAGAGATGTAATTCTTTGCTAAATTCACAACACCCATTTAAATTGCTGTTTAATTTCTACTTGTGCAAAATGAGATCATAGTTCAAAATTACATAATGCATGGGAAGAAATTAAGTATCTTGATATCTGACTTCAAAGTCATCAAATAGCTCTGAAGAAAATGTTCACACACTGGGTGGGGGGTCTGCAACCGTTTTTAACAGCCTCTCTAGCTTTTCTACCCTGTTGTGGTTGTTTGTCAGAATCAATATGTGGTTTGTTTCTTTTTAATTTCTCCCTTTAACTCTTTGAACCCTATGCTCTGTATTTTGTTGCCACAAAGAAATGTCTTTTAATGTTTAACAGAAAATCACATCCTGCTTATCTAGCTGGGTTAGCACTCTGCTGGCCCCTGTACACATCCGCATTGTAAAAAATGAACTTAACTTGCGTCTTTACGAGGGTTTTTCCCTGGGGAGGTTCCCTTTTCATTTTACAACCAGTTAAATTTCCTTTAACAGATTGCCAAAGATTGAGTTAAAACAAACAAGCAAACCAACTCCATTAGCAGAGCATGATACATGCTAGCCAGAGGTGCTGCTCACTAGATGATGGGTGCTAGCACGACAAGCTTTAAAGAAATGCAGAAGTCGTGACCGGTCTCATAATAACAATGGCTACTACTTCCTATGTGGCAGGCACTGTTTGAGGTGCCTTGTATCTTTTAATTTATTAATTCTGGGAAAACCCTATTAGGTAAATACTTTATGATGCCTAATCTATAGGTCATGGGGCTGAGGTACAGTGAAGTTAGCAACCTGCCAAGGGTTACTCTCTCTGGTGATGGGGCTCCGATTTGAACCCAGATAGTATAAATGAGTATCACCCATGAGACGTTATCACCATCAATATCCACTGCTCCGTCCCATACCTAATCTAATCTCACTTCAGAAAGTTCTCAGGGGAGCGTTCTTAGTCTTTTAATGCCCAGAATATTAAAAATACCATATAAACATAACAGAGGGGCAGTTAAGCCAGATTACTAAATCATACTAAGACAGGAGGGTCACAGGTTCAAGGCCAGCCTCAGCAATTTAGCAAGACCCTCAGCAACTTAGTGACACCCTGTTTCAAAATAAAAAATAAAAAGGGCAGGGGGTATAGCTCAGAGGTAGAATGCCCCTGGGTTTAATCCCCAGTACAAAAAATAAAAATTTTATTTTTGAGACAGGGTCTAAGTTGCCCAGGTTGAACTCAGACTTCCAATCCTCCTGCCTCAGCCTCCTGAGTTGTTGAGATTACAGGTACGTGCCATTGCATCTGACTCCATTAATCCCACTGAATTAAGCTCTGACTCTCAGCATTGATATGCTAGCAACTGAATTTCAGGATATATCTTAATGAGAATACACTGCATGCAGCCTACGGCACTTGGATAACATGGAACTTTAGTTAACTTTGGAAATGACCTTATGTTATTACCTTTTATGCAAAGGCTGCTGGGTACATAATTCCAGCCCAGAGGGTAGCAAACTTTTTTCTGTCAGTGGCCAGATAATAAATATTTGAGGCTTTATGGGCCACATGGCCTTGGGTTGCAACTACTCTTTTTAGCCTCTGCAAGGCAAAAGCAGCCAGGAATGAGGGATCAACAACTGGACCTGGTTGTCTCCCAATAAAACATGGTTTATGGAGACTCAAATTTGAATTTTATGTAATTTTCACATGCCACAACCTATAATCTCCCCTCCTTTTTTGGATTGTACTACTGGGAAGTGAACCGAGGGACATTCTACCTCTGAGCTACACCCCAAGCCCTTTTTATTTTTTATTTTCAAACAGGGTCCACTAAATTGCTGAGACTGACCTCGAACCTGTGATCCTCGTGTCTCAGCCTCCCAAGTACAGGGATTACAGGTGTGCACCACCATGCCTGGCTAGTTGCTTTTTTGATTAAAAAAAGTAAAAAGGTAAAAAAAAAAATCTTAACTTGTAGTCATACAGAAACAGGCAGCAGGCCAAATTTGGTCAGTGGATGATCATGTGCCCATCGCTGTAGCTAGCTATCTCTTCTAGCTACAGCTCTTCTCATTATAAGCTCCCCCAAAGCTGAGACCATATCAGAACCAGCTCTGCACATCACAGGCATTTAGTAGAAGTTCGTTCACTGTATTGAAATAAATCAAGTTGGGAGAGGGGGAGAGGAAGGGGCATTTTCAGAAACCTCAGCCTGCCTCATGCTTAGACAGGAACTCAACAAGTGTGGGACACTCTTTATTCCCCGTGGTCCTCACTTTGCTTTTGTAATAGCTTCGTTCACTTTTGACCGCATGGGTACCTGGCCGATCCAGGTCTCCCCATCGCCCTGTCTCTGCAATGCAGGTTTCAGATGGAGATTTGCGGAGAGGGATCTCAAGGACAGACCAGGCCGACAGCCTCCTCTACTGGGCTCCCTGCCAAGAGGCTCCCCTGGCACTGCAAGCAGGGGACCTTCCAGAGGATTTAGTGGTTCCTCATTTGGCTGTGTAGCAAAGCAGAATGGTCCTTTCTGATTTCTGCTCCTGATAGCCTGGCATACAGATCAAAGGAAGAAGTGCTCCAAATAGTACCGAAACTGTCTCCCTCCAGCTGCAGCACAACTATTTGGAAAGTGTATGAATCTGAAAAGTTTGTAGCTTAGAAAAGAATAGAGCTTCTTCTTCTTCTTCTTCTTCTTCTTCTTCTTCTTCTTCTTCTTCCTCCTCCTCCTCCTCCTCCTCCTCCTTCTCCTCCTCCTCCTCC
>PVJS01049363.1:0-14692 GCA_004027185.1 Glis glis | reverse complement strand
AAAAAAAAAAAAAAAAAAAAAGTAGAACTGAAAACCATTTGAAGACTAACTGTAAAAGACTTTTTACAACCAGGTGTGCTGGCATACACTTGTAATCCCAGTACTTTGGGAGGCAGAGACCGGAGGATCCGGGTTCACGGCCAACCTCAGCTCGCTCTCTCTCTCTCTCTCTCTCTTTCTCTACTTAGTGAGGCCCTCTGCAACTTCATGAGACCCAGTTTCAAAATAAAGTATAAAAAATAGGGCTGAGGGTGTAGCGCGGAGGTAGAACGCCCCTGGGTTCAATCCCTGGTACCGCAAAAAAAAAAAAAAAAGTAGAACTGAAAACCATTTTAAGACTAACTGTAAAAGACTTTTTACAACCAGGTGTGCTGGCATACACTTGTAATTCCAGTACTTGGGAGGCTGAGACAGAAGGATCGCAGGTTCAAGATCAGCCTCAGCAACTTAGGGAGACTCTGCGCAACCTAGCAAGACCCTCTTTCAAAATAAAAAGAACTGAGGGTATAGCTCAGAGGTAGAATGCCCCTGGATTCGATCCCCAGTACCAATTCATTTATTTTATTTTTTGCAGTACTGGGGATTGAACCCAAGGGCATTCTACCTCTGAGCTACACCCCGAACCCTATTTTTTATTCTTTATTTTGAAACAGGGTCTCACTAAGTTGCGGAGGGCCTCACTAAGTAGCTGAGACTGGCCGCAAACCTGCAATCCTCCTGTCTCAGCCTCCCAAGTACTGGGATTACAAGTGTGCACCACCACGCCCGGCTCCCTAGTACCAACTTAATTTTTTTTTTTTTTGCAGTACTGGGGATGGAACCCAGGGGCATTCTAACACCGAGCTACACCCCCAGTCCTATTTTTTATTCTTTATTTTGAAATAGGGTCTCACTAAGTTGCGGAGGACCTCATTAAGTAGCTGAGGCTGGCTGCGAAACTGCGATCCTCCTGTCTCAATCTCCCAACTACCGGGATTACAAGCGTGTGCCACCATACCCGGCTAAAAAACTTTTTTTTGAAAAGGCTTTTTACAGTTAAAAAATCAAATTACGTATGTCAATATGCTCCTATAAACCCAAGTTGGCCTAACATACCAACCATGGTATGTTCCTTCTTACATCAGTAGGAAGATAAAGCTAAAATGTAACTTTGGGGGGGGGGATGCTGGGGAGCAAACCCAGGGTCTTGTGGGAAAACTATTATTTTTTTCAAAATATTTTTGTAAGACTATCAAAATTTTAATTATATTTTCTACTTTTTAGTTATTTTTAAAAGATAATTTATAAAAGTAAATTATAAGTAGCCCTATTTCCTGCTTATCCATCCCCTTTCTCCAAAGGCCATTATTTCCAACATTTTTAGATTTTATTAATGTGTGTGTTTACCTAAAAATTTCTAAATAACATGAGTAGACTGTTACTTCTTGAATTTCCACTATTACGTACTTTTTGTTGATTTCCTACTCTGGAGAATGATGTGACTATTGATCTGCAGGTTCGAGGACAGCCTCAGCAACTTAATGAGACTCTTAGCAACCCAGTGAGACACTGTTTCAAAACAAAAAATAAAATAGGTCTGGGTATAGCTCAGGAGTAGAATGCCCTGGGTTCAATCCCCAGTACCAAAAAAAAAAAAAAGAGAGAGAGGGAGAAAAAAATTTATTTTCTTTTTTCCTTGCAGTACTAGGGTTTGAACCCAGGGGCCTCTACCACGGAGCTACACCCCCAGCTCTGTAGATGCAGGGAGTAATCCAGTAGCTACATAAAATGGTCCCTATATGAGAATATAAAATTCCCTTTTCTCTCTCACTTGGCTGCTACGGACACCTTTGCTTTTTAAAGTCCACGGTACCCTGGAGCCCCTCTTCATCCCTCAGTGTCCATTTATAGATGTATGATGGAAGAAGAAAGAAGTAAAATGGCCAAGAACAAGAAGGAAAACATGGTTCAACCAACCTGGTCTTGGCAACCCAAATTATAAAAGCACACAAGTTAACCCACAGAAACAAATGTCCTGGAAGGTTCCGTAGTGCTACCTTAGGCACACAGTGGGTTCAATCCAACGTTTAAGAAAAGCTCAGAATCTAATTGCCACATATGAAGTTTTTTCTAAGGAGACACTTTTAAAATACCCAACAATTAACTTACAATATACCAGAACTATTTATATGCAGATATTGTTTTATCAATGTCATTTTCAAATTTTAAAAAAGTAATATTTGGAATATATTAATCCACTGAAAGTAAAAGCATTTCAGCTGTAGCAATGTAGAAATTATATGAATCCCTGAACGACAAAAGCTGCAACATTAATAACTAATATATACATATTTTGAGCATAGATAAGTCAACTTCACCTTATCACTCTTCAAAGGGAAGTGATTATTTTCACAAGAAAAACAAGGTGTTCGGTTATTTCTCATTACCCATAATTCTCACACATTAACTCACAGCTGAAGAGTGGAGTTCAAACTCCTGCTCAGGAAGGAAGGAATGCCAGCCATCTTCTATCACCTCAAACATGGGCCGGTAGAAGAAAGGGTACATCAACGTGACAGAGTCCAGGGTAGACAATGCCTGGGGCAGGAAGAAAAAGGAACACGCCACAGCTTGAAGCACACTCTCACTGCCAAGGTGGTAGTAAGCACTACTAATAATGATTGGTACCCACTAGAGTTCCTAATACTGTATTTACCACTGGACACAATTAAGGTCTTATTGAAGCTAATTTCCATGCATACAGCATCTAACAAGGCACTTGATACATAACATACACTCTATAAGTATTGCCTGAATGAAAAAAAGAACAAAAAAATGTGTACACCTATTCTAGGAGAAAAATAATACAACTCCTCTTGACACGATTTACTAAGGCTTACTAAAAAGGTTCCAGAATTTCTGGTGATCACAGAACAAAAAGTTTTGGTTAGTCAGTAAGTCTTAGCTCAAAATCCGGTTATTAACTATTTAAACATATGTAAATTATTTGTAATCAGTACCTGTTAAGTAAATCATGGGCCTAAAAAAATGATATAGCTCAGGGGTCAAAATTCAGACAGGAGTAAAACTGCTGGACTCAGGTTCCAAATCTAGCTGTATAGCGGTAGGTAAGAAGTAGGTACGTCATGTAACCTCTCTATGCCTCAATTTATTCAACTGCAAAGTGGGAGAAATAACAGTACCCACCTCATAGAGTTATTGGGAGCATTAAGAGAGAGAACATATGTAACAGGCTTAAAAGAGTTCCTAGCATATAATAAAACTGAAAGTCATTTTAGCGACTAGATGTGCCTCCTACGTAGAAATTTCACCAACGCTCATTTCCTCCACCCTAGAGTGATACGCCAATGGTATTATCCCATCCTTAATACTACAATGACCCAGTCTTAAGTTGAGGCCATAACTCTATGACTCTAAAATGGGCCTATATTTCTCTGCAGCACTTGAATTCTGGGTGAATAAGCCAGATGGGAGGGACAGACAAGTGGAATATCATTCCTGACCCGGCAGATTTATCCTTTTGACAGGGGGTTATGGAAGAAAGCATTTCTATGACTGGGGGAAGAAGGGACACCTAATCAATTAGCATAATTCAAACTGCAGACACTCTGGGCACATTCACCTGGAAGGGAAAGGAGAGCCCAACAGCAGAGTGACAGGAGGCAACAGTCTAAGGACACCACAACTCTCAGAATGAAGTCACTCCCTCCAGGTCAGAGCAGGGTCGGCTCTCAAAAGGACAGGCCCATGACTCAATGCTACACTGGACATGAAGTTCAGCAATTTAACAAAAACATCCCATCCAAAGTTATTTTTCCATCTGTCCATAAATCATAAAGCCTTCCTCACAAACCTCATAAAACAGAAAATACAGAGAAGCATGGCTATATGATCCATTATCCATGTGTGTGTGTGTATATTTATACATGTGTGTGTTTTTGTGTTCATATACATACATACATACATACAAACATATATACACATACACATGACTTTTTTTTCCCATTTCTATATTGGCTTTAGCTGCCAACTGCACCAAACAAACAGAAAGGCCAGTGTTCGATCTGACCTAGGTCAAAGCAGCTGTCGGTCAGCACAACTGCCTTTTTTTTTTTTTTGGAGTGCTGGGAATCAAACCCAGGCCTTGCACATGACAACTGCTATTTTAATTGCAAGTCAGAAACCACTCTACAGGCAATGAGCACTTATACTTATACTTGTGATTATATTTTATGTTACCAGAGATAAATCTTTTCTTTAAACATATTAATGCTAAGAAAACTCTAAACATTTCAATTCCAAAAGGCAGCTGAAACTCCATAGAAAAAAAACCTTATCAGACTTCTTGCTACAGTTTGGAAAACTGAGCACTTGCCAGTTATTCTTCCAATGGGATTCTATCCGTGGCAGCAGAATATGGTTAGATGTGTGGACTCTTGATTACAAAGGACAAGCAGACTGTGCTATATGAGGGATTCACTTAGTACTCCTAAATTAAGATGTATGCATTCTGGGAGGCGGGGGATGGGGGCCTGGATGCCAGGAAAAGGCTAGAGACTGGATTCACTATGGATATTCACTATGCTATAAAAACATTCAACAGAGCATTCATTTTCTAAGGTCAAATTAGAAAAGATAGTTCATAATTTATGGCTTCTCTTCAGCCCTAGGAGCTTCTATATAAACTGATGTGAGTCAGTTTCTAAAGAGCTTTGGGTAATAGACGCAGCCTCTTAGACAACCGATGAGTGCCTGACGCTAACAAGGCTAGGGGAATGCGGTCAGCAAGTGGGCGAAGCTCTGCTGCCCTCTTTCTTCGCCACTGTGCTTGACCATGCAATGGTCACAGAGCACTGGTCACAGAGGGCTAACAACAAAATGTGGACAGGTCGGTGAGAATCCAACCTCATAACTGGAAACACACACACACACACACACACACACACACACACACACGCCCACAACTGAAGTGTGCTGGTGGCATTCTTCTGCCCAAATAGTGGGATATTGTTTCAATTTAACAATCTAGAAGTTACAGTTATTTCTCCTTCTTGTTGGAAAAGTTGGCCAAATCAACACATGTTACTTCCATAAAACAGCTGTGTAAGACAAACAATTCATCTTCTCATGTCCTTAAATAAATTGAGCAAATGCACAAAGAAGGTGACATGCCAATTATTCAGTACCATGACAGTTGTTTCTCTACTTCTCCATTCTTATTTAAAAACCAAACAAAACCCCAGTTACAGACTTAAGACATCCTCTCTCTCTCTCTCTCTCTCTCTCTCTCTCTCTCTGTAGTGCTGGGAAAAGAAGCTGGCGCCTTGGGCATGCCAGGCACAAGCTCTACCCCTGAGCTACACCCCCGTCCTCTCCTTCTTTTTAACAGCTAAACACATAGCATTTCTTGGACATAAAGTCCAGAAGAGTCAGTTACACAGAGACAGAAAAAAAGCAATGTATCCCTATAATTATACTGTACACATAAAGTTAATTGATATAATTTAGTGACACTGATTATACCTTTAAAATAAGGTAACTTAAAATTTGAGTGTATACCAAAATGAGGGGAAAAAACAGGGTGTGAGCTCTTCAATTGGAATTTTTTTTTTCGGTACCGGGGATTGAACCCAGGGGCATTCTACCTCCAAGCTATACCCCTGGCCCTATTTTTTATCCTTTATCCTTTATTTTGAAACCGGGTCTCACGAAGTTGCAGAGGGCCTCACTAAGTAGCTGAGGCTGGCCACGAACCCGGATCCTCCGGTCTCTGCCTCCCAAGTACTGGGATTACAAGCGTGTGCCACCACGCCCGGCTTCAATTGGAATTTAAAATTATCCAGGTAAAATTTCTATTATTTGTGATCTGAACCAATGTTCAATATTGTTTATATAAATACAAAGCAAATACATCCTGTCTTAAACAAACTGATGAAAACAAATATGGAAATTCAGATTTACTAAAAACAAACAAAAGACTATGACTACTGGTGATAATTACTTGTTTTAGTCATGGAGATCTGTTACAGTATGATGTGAATATACTTACTAACACAACTCCATTGTACATTTAGAAATGCTTAAGATATTAAATCATAGTTTATGTGGGTATTTTTGCCACAGTCTTAACATAAAGTTATACTAAATAAATGACAGAATGTCTTTAACTAAGAGCTATTTGCCAAGTATTGCACTAACCCTTCTATATCCATCGACTAATATAATTCTTACGATTGCCCTAAAACACAGGTAATATCACCCTCATTTAAAGTAGAAAACTAATTATCAAGAAGGTCAAATACTTTACCCATTGTCACAAGCTACCAAGTAGTAAATCAAGAATCAAATTGCACTGCTACAGAATCATATATTATTAATATTTCTGTTCAAATGTCTAGGGTTACATCTATTACAAAATACATATTAGTATATTTAAAAAATTCTGTGTCTAGCTACAAATGTGGAAGAGAAATAAGGCAGCACGTGGCTAGTGATTTTCAAGGTCGGAGGAGGCCCTCCGAGGGCAGGTGGGGAAGGTGGGTCAGGGTGGGCTTCTACGTCCCGCCCATACTTATACACTGCAACTGACCAAAAGCAATTCTATTTTTTCTTTTTTTTTTTTTTGGGTGGTACTGGGAATTGAACCCAGGGACACTACACCACTGGGCTACACCCCAGCCCCTCCCCTTTTACTATTTCATTGGTGCATTGTAACTATACATCACAGTGAGGTCCAAAGTGACAGACGCACACATTCACACAGCATTTGGTGTGACTCCCTCTGACTCCCAGCCCACTACCCCTCCCTGTGCATGTGAGTGAGATTGTTAGCATTATTTGAACTGCTTCCTTCATTAATTCTCTTTCTCCCTTCTTCTCTCCCTCCCCCACCCACTTCCACTATTCTGCTGGTCTCTCCTCATTTACCGAAAGTCCCTTTTGTTTCCTATTTTTCTCTCTAGATTCCGCATATGAGAAAAAAAACCTATGACCCTTGACTTTTTTGAGACTGGTTGAATTCACTTAGCATAATATTCTCTAGTTCCATCCATTTTCCTGCAAATGACATAATCTGTTCTTCTTTATGGCTTAGTAAAATGACACTATTATTTTTTATTTTCAGACAGGGTCTTACTAAGTTGTCAAGACTGGTCTCAAACTCAAAGTACTAGGATTACAGGTGTGCCTCAACATGCCTGGCTAAAATTTATATAGTAACATGGAATGTCAAGCAAAACTTTAAGTTTCTCCCAAAAGCCAGGCATGGTGGCACACACTTATAATCCCAGTACTTGGGAGGCTGAGACAGGAGGATCAGGGTTCGCAGCCAGTCTCAGCTACTTAATGAGACCCTCGGCAACTTAGTAAGACCCTGTTTCAAAATAAAGAATAAAAAATAGGGCTGGGGGTAATAGCTCGGAGGTAGAATGTCCCTGGGTTCAATCCCCAGTACAGCAAAAAATAAATAAAAAATAAAAAGATAAAGTTTCTCCCAAGAACCTCTTTACTAATGTCTCCCAATATGTTCTCATGCATATTCAAGTGAAACAATATCTACTATTTGACCAAAATGAACTCATAGAAATACTATAAAGTCAGTGGAATGCAATTCCATGGATTCTAAGCAATTCATAAAATTACGGTTACTTGTATAAAAAGAGTAACACTAAAAACTGCTCTGATTCAAACAGACCCATTTCCCTGGTACAACAGTAGGTCAGGGTGAGGCTTTTCCTGTCGGTCTTCAGTACTGGAGTCAGAGAAATGACGGAAGGGCTGCATGAGTCAGAACACAACTTTTTTTTTCCCATCATATTTTGCCTCCAAAATACTTACCTCAATGGAACTGGCTATGTTTAAACATTCCTCCATTCCAGGAATATCCAACTGAATAATTCGAAAATCTTTACATTTTATGATGATGGTACCCAGAGATCCCACAAATCTGTAAGAAATTACAAATCATGCTTATTTCTAATTTTAAATATATGATTTTGTCTTTGAAAAGAAAATACAGTTGCAATCACCATCTATATTGAACTTTCTTCCTCCAATTAGTTTAATTAAGTCAATCTTACATCATTAAAATGTTAGCCATAAGATATTTAAAGTAAATGTATATAATTTTTTTCAAATACATAAGTAATTAACATAATGTGTGTGTGTGTGTGTGTGTGTGTGTGTGTGTGTGTGTTGGTACTGGGGTTTGAACCCAGGAGAATTCTACCTTCAAGCTACACCCCCACACCTATTTTTATTTATTTATTTATTTTTGTTTAGAAACAGGGTCTCCTTAGGTTGCTGAGAGTCTTGCTATATTGCCGAGGCTGGTCTCGAACCTGCAATCTTCCTGTCTCAGCCTCCCAAGTACTGGGATTACAGGCCACCACACCAGCCTGACACTAATTAATTTAATGAAGATTATTTGGGATCTTACTCTAAAGAATAAGAAAAAAGATCTGTAATTAGTATGTTAAGTGTGTGTAAAGAGATGTTTGGCATAAGAAAAGAGTTCATTTCAGATTGTACCTATTTCTGAGTTTGCAGCAGTCCATTTGAAATATAAATCACTGGACATGATGATGCATACCTATAATCCCAGCTACTCGGGAGGCTGAGGCAAGAGGATCACAAGTTCAAGGCCAACCTGGGCAACTCAGACCCTGTCTCAAACATAAAAAAAAAATGTATACAATACCAGCCCGGGCAATATAGAAAGATGAGGAGGAGGAGGAAAGAAGGAAGAAAGGAGGAAGAGAAGAGTAGAAGGAAGAGGGTGAGGAGGAGAAAGAAGAAAAGGAACAAGAAAAACAAGAAGAGGAAGAGGTAAAAAGAGGGGCAAATAAAGGACTTGGGTTCAATAAAGGACAGCACAGAAAAGTTAAGAGTTAAGAGACAGACTAGGAGCAGACATACAAGCCACCAGTGCAGATCGACATGAGAAAACAGCAGACCCAACTTTAAAAAGCAGGCCGTGGAAATTCGGCAATTCGAAGAAAGGAAAAACTGAATTACTAGCAAGTATATAAAGAGATACTTAAATTCACTAGATAATTAGTGAAATACAAATTAAAATGAAGAGATACTGTTTTATAATCTTCAAATTGGCAAAAATTAAAAGACAAATAATACCAAATGTTGGTAAGAATATAAGGAATAGGGATTCTCTCTTGAACCTGGTTAGGGGGCAAACGGGACAGTCATCTTGGAAAGGACTGTGTCATGAGTTTGTGATGTGCGGTATGTACCTCCTTTATGGCCAATCCCATCTAGGCACACTCGCACAGAAACTCTTGCACTAGACTTCAATGAGACAGGGATGTTTATGTTTATCAGAGCTGTTTGTGACAGCAGGGAGTTGGAGGTTATCTCAAAGGTCTAACACGTAAAATGGTTTATTTTAGAATTCAATGCTAGCATCAGAAACAGTGAAGTAGATGTATATACAGCAATATTAAGAGATTCTGAAAAAGGGCACCGAGAAACAAAACAAGGTCTACAGCATAATCCCAACCAGGTAATTTGAGCTCACACATGCATGTGTGCACACAACCACACACAGCAGTGCTGTCTAGTTATAGCAACACAACAGAGCTGTCTAAAGGAACTGTGGATGAGGGGAGAAATGGGGGCAAAAATAGGAAGAAGAATACATTAAAAAGCAGGAAACTTTACTGACTCAATCATGAAAATGATGAGTCATCAATTGAATAGGATTATCTCAATTTTCTGCATCCGAAATTTATAAAAAGGAAAGGCCAGCCACGCTTTTCCTTTTCATAAACTTTTTATAAACTGGCGCACGCTTGTAATCCCAGTACTTGGGAGGCTGAGGCAGGAGGATTGCAGGTTCGAGGACAGCTTCAGCAAGTAGTAAGACTCTCATCAACCTAGTGAGACCCTGTTTCAAAATAAAAATAACATAGGGCTGGGGGTGTAGCTCGGAGGTAGAATGCTCCAGGGTTCAATCCCCAGTACTACAAAAAAATAAAATAAAATAAAATAAAATAAAAATAAATAAAAAGGAAAAGCCAATATAATTTTTTTTTTTTTTTTTGCGGTACCGGGGATTGAACCCAGGAGCATTCTACCTCCGTGCTACACCCCAGGCCCTATTTTTTTATACTTTATTCTGAAACCGGGTCTCACAAAGTTGCGGAGGGCCTCACTAAGTAGAGAGAGAGAGATAGACAGGGAGAGAGAGAGAGAGAGAGAGAGAGAGAGCGCGCGCTGAGGCTGGCCGCTAACCCGGATCCTCCGGTCTCCGCCTCCCAAAGTACTGGGATTACAAGTGTGCGCCAATATAATTTTAAGGCCTGTATATAACCTTGTGTGCAGATAGGGTCAAACAGAAGGATGTAAGCAATACATGTGAAAGTACTCTGTAGACTTATGAAGCATTGCCGGGCGTGGTGGCGCATGCTTGTAATCCCAGTACTTGGGAGGCTGAGACCGGAGGATCCAGGTTCGCAGCCAGCCTCAGCTACTTAGTGAGGCCCTCCGCAACTTTGTGAGACCCGGTTTCAAAATAAAGGATAAAAAAATAGGGCTGGGGGTGTAGCTCGGAGGTAGAACGCCCCTGGGTTCAATCCCCGGTACCGCAAAAAAAAAAAAAAAAGACTTATGAAGCATTATTCAAACATAAGCACCTACTTGAAATCGGGGGATTATCTTCCTCTTAAGGGATAACACTGAGGTTGGGACGGGTGAAGTAGCTAGCCCAAGGGCATTATCTAGTAAAAGGTAAAATCAAAGGGCTCATCCTTAATTACTTTCTCGCCCCATTTCAGCAAGGCATGCAGCTCAACCTGCAAAACACACCCCAGTGTGACTGCCTGTTCTAAGTCATCATCCTCTTCCATGTGGACGCGTCAACCATCTCCTAACCCTGCCTGCTGCTTCCACTCGTTCCTCTGCAGCAGTTAAAAGTCTACTAACTGGTACTTCCTTGCTGTCAACTCCCCCAGGGTCCCCAGGAAAACCTTTACAGTGGCCTACATGTCCTGGCCCCTGTTTATCCTTCCTACTCCACCCCATGCCATCTCCCCATGCCCTGCCTCTGCTTACCGCACTCTGAGCCACACCAGCCTCTGCGCTCCCTTGTGCGAGCCACACAAGCATGTTCCTGACTCCGAGTCTTTGTGCTCACTGTTCCCTCTGGCAAGAATGCTCTTCCCCCAGAGATTCACACGGCTGGCTTCCTCCCTTCCTTCAGGTCTTTAAACAAATGTCATTTGCCTTCTATGAAATCCTTTCTAAAGACAATACCTCTTGCCACTCCCCAATCGCTTATCCTCCTTGATTTTCCTTCCTGTCACTTACTACCTGACATTCTTATCTAGTTATCTGATGACTTATTTGACAGTCCATCTTCTCCATGAGTACATAAGTTCCTGCCAGTCTTAGCCACCACTGCATCCACAGACGCAGACAATGCTCAGCACAAGGAAGACACACAGAAACAAAAGTTTCTCTAGAGCAACAATTAAATTGGCCTGACCACACTCATCACATGCTCTTTCTACTATACCATGCTGTTTCCCAGGTAAGGATCAATGTGTCTACAGTTTGATAAAAAGATCCATGCCTTATTATTTCCTACATGCCTATATGCCTAAGCCACAGTTACGAGTTTTGAAGGAAATAAAAAAAAATCAGATGTGAGTACTGGTTTCAAAAAGCTAGAATATAAGCCAGGCATGGTGGCACATGCCAGTAATCCCAGTACTTGTGAGGGTGAGACAGGGCTGGAGGTGTACTTTGGAGGTAGAATGCCTCTGGGTTCAATCCTCAGTATCAAAAAAAAAAAAAAGCTTGTATATATCTAACTATCAAAATGCAAATTTGAAGCCAGGTGCTGTGGCACACACATAATTCCAGTGCTTGGGAGGCTGAGACAGGAGGATCACAGGTTCAAGGCCAGCTTCAGCGACTTAGTGAGACACTCAGCAACTTAATGAGACCCTGTTTCAAAATAAGAAATAAAAAGGGCTGAGGGTGTAGCCCAGAGGTAGAACACCCCTGGATTCAATCCCCACTAACACACACACACACACACACACACACACACACACACACAGATTTGAACATACACTTATGAAAGAGGTATAATTAAATATCTATAATATTTCATATAATTAAATAGCTATAAGAATTACTCCCAGTTGTGAGATTAACAAAAGAATCTATGAAGGAGGTGGCAGTTGAGCCGGTTGAATTAAATATTGATAGATGAGTAACAAATAGTTAAATGATAGCCTTTGAAACTTCTGAAAGACAAGAACTACATTCTATTTATCTTGGTGTCTTCCTCCCCCCACCCGGTGGTACTGGGGATTGAACCCAGGGGTGTTCAGCCTCTGAGCTACACCCCCAACCATTTTTATTTTTTATTTTGAAACAGGGCCTCACTAAGTTACTGAGGACCTCAAGTTGCTAAGGCTGGCAGTGAACCTATGATCCTCTTGTCTCAGCCTCCCAAGTACTGGGGTTACAAGCGTGTGCCGCCACGCCTGGCTCTATCTTTGTTTTTAATGCCTCACAAAATGTCTGGAACATAAAGGCATTTGATAAATATTTAACAAACTTGGGAGGAGCAAGGCATTCTCACGGAAGAAAAGGTAGTAAAATACAAAGATGAGCGAATGTAGGACTTACATCATCAACAGTAAACGTGAGGATTGGCTAGTAAAAATGGTCATAGAGGAAATGTAAGAAAGGTTCGTGAAAAGGAATGGCAAGAGAAGAGGTGAGGAAAGTAGGTTAGGGCCAGAATGTGAACTGCCAGGAATGACTAGGGAAGGATGCTGGACTTTGTTATATAGGCAATTAAGGACCGCTGAAAACTTTCACACAGCAAAGGAGATGTGAAGAATCTGGTAAGAGCCTTCAGCTCCAATGAATGAATGAATGAATCAATCAATCAATCACTGCTTCACCCCAACTACTGGAAATTCTATCCTAATATTATTTTAAGGCATATCCCCTGTAGGAATCTTCTTAGTATCCAAATTCTCCTGTGGGGCAATAGAAACGGTTGTCATTCATGTGGACTTCACTGGGAACTGGATAATCGACTTGCCTCTTCCAGGCTAGAGTACACAGAGACATCAGGGAGATGGGAAATTTAAGTGCAGACAGAAATAGAACTTTCTGACGTTGCGACATTGTTTTGCAAAGATGAAAAGTACAGAGAAAGCCAGGTGTGGTGGCGCACACTTGTCATCCCAGTACTTGGGAGGCTGAGATAGGAGGATGGCAGACTCACGGACAGCCTCAGCAACTTAGGCCCTCTGCAACTTTGTGAGGCCATGTTTCAAAAATATCATAAAATAGAGTTGGGAGTGTAGCTCAGAGGTAGGATGCTCCTGGGTTCAATCCCCAGTACCACCTTAAAAATAAAGTACAGAGTGGAAAAAAAAGAGGCTAATTAGTTCATGCTTTTCCTTAAGAGCCAACTTTGTTCTTTCCAAAGGAAGAACTGAGTAAAAATGAACAGAAGACATTATAATCTCCCCTCCTGGAAAGCATTAAAAGGATGACCCAGAAGATAAGAAATAAGAAATATAAACTGAACATTTTTGAGGGAGAAATAAAATGGTTTTGTGGCATGTAAACAGTAAAAACTATATACTCGGTTCTTTGAATTTTCCTCAAAAGTGGTAGACTTTATTTAAATCATATCCAATCATAACTTCATAAACTATGACTGACAATAGTTAACGATTCAAGGAATAGTATGAGGCAAGAAGAAGTTTTAAAAGAAAACACTGAAAATCCACCCAAACGGTATCATGCATCAAAAATGGTACTCGGGATAACCACCACGTGACATCCCTGAGAACTTCACCTAGGGTCCATAGAAACCAGGTATCCCAACAGAATGGCTTTCTTTCTAAAACTCAAATCCTTCATCTAGGCCACTGAGGGCTCGGCTGGCTGGCTGGCTGGCTGGCTGGCTGGCTGGACGACGGGGCGCCCACCGCTGGACCCCAGCTCCCTACGGAAAACGGGGTGCGACGGGCACTCACCGCTTGTCGATTGAGTCGATGTTTGAATGGAGGAGCCACAGCTCCTCGGTGTTGTCCTGCCGGGACGACAGGATCAGGTGGTGGCCGGTCAGACACAGGGTGCCCTCGACCGCCGGATAGAAAGGCCGGTGCAGCACCACATTGTCCACCCGCGGCGTCTTAATCAGCTCCGCAAACTCCATGTTCCCCCAGCGGCCGGAGCCTGGCGCCCGCCGGGTCCCGGGGTTGCGAGGCGGTTACCCCGCCGCAGGGCTGGAGAGAATGACCGGGCGGCGCTGGCCGGCGGGGCGGGGTCCAGGGCGGGGAGTTCGGGCCCCGCCCAGGCCGGGATGGGCGCGGCGCGGCCTGCGGGCGCCGCACTGGCCGAGGAAGACCCGGGCCGGGGCTGGGCCAGGCCCAGGCGCCTCCCCGCACCGCCCGGACGCCCGGGGCCCGGCCACCAAGCACGTCCCGCGGCAGGCCCTGCAGTCGCCGCCGCCACTCGGTCACTCAGCCTCGGGTGGGCGGGCAGAGGACAGGAGGAAGAGGCCGCTTTAGGGCCAGCTCCCGCCCCGAGCGGGAACCGCTAGGGACTCCTGGCGGAAGTAGCAGCTCGCAGCCGGCGCCCACCGGGACTCCGGGCGGAAGCAGCGCAGCGCAGAACTCGGAAGATGTAGAGGTCG
>PVJS01049362.1:0-14689 GCA_004027185.1 Glis glis | reverse complement strand
AAAAAAAAAAAAAAAAAAAAAAAAAAAAAAAAAAAAAAAAAGACTAGCCGGGCATGGTGGCATGGTGGCGCACGCCTGTAATCCCAGTACTTGGAAGGCTGAGACAGGAGGATCGCAGGTTGGAGGACAGCCTCCGTTACTTAGGGAGACTCGCAGCAACCTAGGGAGACCCTGTTTCAAAATAAAAAATAAAAAAGGGCCGGGGTTGTAGCTCCGTGATAGAATGTCCCCGGGTTCAATCTCCAATAGCCCCCACACTAAATAAAATAAAAAATGATAGATAGTACTTTCATGCAATCAACCGTTTAAAAACTCAGAAGGGAATACACCAAGTGATGTGTGCATGTATGTTTGTGTCACATTGAATCTGCACAAATAAAAATGTGTATTTCAGAAGTAATGAAGCCAAATCCAAGTTGAGCAAAATATCCAGCTCAGTGTTCATGCACTTCCCCCACCTCAGGCTCGAAACTGGCTCCACTGAGCACACTGTTGTTGATCCTGTCTGTATTTAAATGGGGTATTCTGTTCATCGTGCTGGATTTCACAATTCTTCTCATTGAGGATTCTTTTTTGCATTCTTTAATGCCCGGTTTAGCATTTGCATTTTGATTTTTTTAAATGGTTGCATTAAAATTTTATTTGGTAGTGATTTTTTTTTGCATCCCCCTTATATTTTTTTACACGTTGTCTCAAGCCTGATAAAGAATATATATATATTTTTTGGTACAGGGGATGGAACCCAGGGGCTTTCTACCTCCAAGCTACACCCCAGCCCTATTTTATTCTGAAATGGAGTTGCAGAGGGCCTCAATAAGTTGCTGAGGCTGTCTGCAAACCTGTGATCCTCCTGTCAGCCTCCCTGTACTGGGATTACAAGTGTGTGCCACCATGCCTGGCCTGATAAAGAATTTAAACACACACCCATCACCCCAGTACAGAGCTGCAGGGGCTTTGTTTATTTGTCTGAATTTGTGCGTGCTTGTTGAAGTGTGATAGAAGGTTCTTGGTGTAGGGCAGCATTCTCACCGCTGCGATCTACACATCCAACACCCAACACTTAAAGGAAGAAAGGTGTATTCTCTTAGGGGTCTGGAGAATTTAGTCCATACATATAGTCCATTTACACCAGCCGCCAAGCAACAGCCGGGGGTTCAGGTCCTTAGGACAAGATGAGGGGAAGCAGAAAGAGAGCAAGGGGAGGGGATGAGGGACATACATCGTCCCGAAAGTCGCACCCCCAGGGACATGCCTCCCAGCATGGCTGCCTCCAGAGCATGAGGTCCGAGGGACATTTTACTTTCAAACCATAAAAGTGGCAGATGATAAGGGGGCTGTAAAGCTGTGCCTACCCCAAAAATGTCCCCTCAAAGGAGGCTGGGGCCCCTGAAATGCAGTTCATTCACTCATTCAACAGATTTGTATTGCCCTACCAGGGGCGGCACGCTGGGGCTCAGTAGTGGAGAGTGGACGATGAGGGGGCCAGTACCAAGGCACCTTGCACGGACTTCATACACTTGGGGCAAGTCTCGCTATTACCCAAAGTGCCTTTGAGTGCCTCTTAAAGAGATGCCTTGTCCTTTTGCAGTGAATTAATTATTTTTTTTTCTTACTTATTGTGGTACTGGGGATTGAGCCCAGCATTGTGCCTTCAAGCTATATCCCTAGCCCTTAAAAATTTTTGTTGTTGTTGTTTTGAAACAGGGTCTCTCTAGGTTGCTGAGAGTCTCACTAAGTCGCTGAAGCTGGTCTTGAACCTGTGATCCTCCTGTCTCAGCCTCCCAAGTAGTGGGATTACAGGTGTGCATCACCATGCCTGGCTGGATTTATGGTTTTTTTTTTTTTGGTACAGGGGATTGAACCCAGGAGCATTCTACCTCCAAGCTACACCCCCAGCCCTATTTTTTATTCTTTATTTTGAAACAGGGTCTCAGCTGGACATGGTGGCGCATGCTTGTAATCCCAGTACTTGGGAGGCCGAGACAGGAGGATTGCAGGTTCGCGGCCAACCTCAGCTATGTAGTGAGGTCCTCCACAACTTAGTGAGACCCTGTTTCAAAATAAAGAATAAAAAATAGGGCTGGGGGTGTAGCTCAGAGGTAAAATGCCCCTGGGTTCCATCCCCAGTACTGCAAAAAAAAAAAAAAGAAAACAAAAGAAAAAAAAGAAACAGGGCCTCACTAAGTAGCTGAGGCTGGCCGTGAACCTGCGATCCTCCTATCTCAGCCTCCCAAGTACTGAGATTACAGGTGTGCACCACCACGCCTGGCTTAGATTTACTTTTTGAAATCACTGTGTCATTTAAAGTTGATGCTTGTGGTGAAAAGGGCGGGGAGTCACTGATGAGCTAGTGACTGGCATCTGTCATACAAGTGGATTCAGACTGAGGGTTCCATTAGGCTGGACACTGTCCCCTGGACTAGGGTCTGGAGAATGACATCGAGTTCTGAGCCATGGAGCCCCTGGAAGAGGTGGCTCCGGAAGTGTGTGCAGAGGAAGGCAGCCCCATGAAAAGACAGCGGAGGTGACGTTCCAGAGGCACGTCTCCTTTGACTGCTCCAGGACAGTTCACATTTTTAGGAATGTCTTGCCTGTGCTGGCAGAAATCTGTCAAGGGTTCATTCCACTGTTGGTCCCCTTTCTACTGATGAACACAACACAGAAAGTCAACTCTTTCTTTTGTACATCAACACTGCAGCTATGGAAGACAGTGACTGTGGCCATCCTTCCAGAGGATGAGATAGGAGGTTGTGTCCATAGGGGACAGGGCCCTGGACAGGCGGGCACAGAGCTCATGTGTCAGCAGGCTGCCAGGAAGGTAAGCCATGCTGGACGGTGATGCTGTTGCGTTCAGGCAAGCTGCTGAGCAGCGGCAAGAGACTCAACAGAAGGGTCAAGGAATTTACTTAAGTCCGATGTCATTTTGAAACTGATAAGGTTTTGCTTTCAGGTAAAATCAATATTTCCAAAAAAAGATGATTGATGTGGGTACAATTATGGAAGGAAAGTAACATTTTTGGTATTTCAGTTTATTATTGGAAAACTTTCAAATATGTTTGGAACCACGCAGGTATGTGAATCTACTTTCTCAATTATGCATTTTATTAAATCTAAACATAAATCAAATATTTATGATGGAAACAGCATCTGAATTGAAATGTGCTGTAATATAACATATATACTGGATTTGAAAATTTGTTATAAAGAATGTAAAATATCTCCTTAATAATTTAAGTGCTTATTACTTGGTGAAATGATAAGTTGGATCTATTTGGTTAAATAAAATATATTATTAAAATGTATTCCACCTGCTAATTTTTTTTTGTGGTACTGGGGATTGAACTCAGGGGCATTCTACCTCTGAGCTATACCCCCAACCCTATTTTTTGTTCTTTATTTTGAAACAGGGTCTCACTAAGTTGTGGAAGGCCTCACTTAAGTAGCTGAGGCTGGCCATGAACCGGGATCCTCCCATCTCAGCCTCCCAAGTACTGGGATTACAAGTGTGTACCACCACGCCCAGCTACCTCGTAGAGTTTTTGTGAAAGCTACGTGAGTGAAAATAAGTAAAAGCATTAGAATACATGTCTAAGTATCATATGTTTGCTATTAGTATTCTTTCTGAGTTCTGCACATAGTTTACTGGTTAACTATGTTGTGTTAAGATTTGTAGAAGAAACAATGAACTCAACATTGCTCTTTTGCAGGCTGGTCCAATGGGGTCAGGACAGGGTCCTGAGGGGGCTCTGTCTGAGTTTCCTTCCTCCTTCCTGTGCTCATGGTGTCCCACGAGCTGCATGGCACAGCTGTGCAACTGGTTTGCTCCTAGAGGATGGTGGCAAATATTCTCTACACAAGGAGACACAGCTTTATCTGGTACTAGTGAAGTGCAGCCTTGTATAACCTGGATCCATACGGCATGGGGGATGGGCCCTTGCGAGCTCCAACGCTGCACTGGGAGTCTTAATCATACGCCTTGAACTCATGTCCCTCACTCCGGCGCCCTTCAACTTTAACACTGAGTATGGTTTTGGATGGTGCTGTCTTGGTTTGCACTCGCTCATACCCTAAATAACTGGCCTACTAAACACGAGATGTACAAAGATAAACTAAAACTCGGCAAGCAGCCAAACTTCTACTTTTGTCCTTGGTGACATCGTAGCTGTCTCTACTCTAGACTCCTACCTCTTCTCATTACTTTTTATTCCAACTGCACTGATTCTGTGGATTTGCCTTAAAAAAAAACAGGGAAAGAAAAACAAGTTGATTTGATATGCTTACAAAGATAACCCCATATACATAGAACAACAAATATGAAATCAGTTAAAGATCTTCCTTCTCATTAGAAAAAAAAATTAAAACCACATCGCTTGGGTCTTTTAACATTTCATTTTTTTAATTTTTCTAATAGTACATTCTTTAAAAGAAGTTAACAACTTCAATTCCAAATATAAGGATTAAATAATGCAAATGAAAAGCTGTCATTTTCAGTGAAGCTAATGCCTAATTACCCTGGAAAAAAGTATTCTTAGGACCGAACTGATGCAAAAATCCCTTAGAAAAGCTTCGTTTGTTGCCTGGAAAGAGTCTTCTTAAGGTCACTTTTACGTCTAGGCCATCCCCTTGTTTCCGGTGAGAGTTCTGCTTGGTAATGGCTTGTGGTTCCACAGTGTTTGTGTATGAAAAGCGTAGACTAAGAGATACTACTGAAGTTGCTCGGATTGTAGGTTCTGCCCTGGAAGGATGTTCCAACACTGTCGCGCTTCCCCTTCCCCTTCAGCAAGATGCGGGAGAAGAAAACCCAAGTCCCAGCTTAATCCTGACTCTGACCGCCACAGTCGGTGGCCTGGGGAGGCGCCTCGACTTCGGAGCTCCCATGAGGCCAGTGTGCTTATGAAGAAACCTGCGGGTTCTGTGGGTCGCCCGGTTCGGGTCAGGGGTCTGCAGGCAGAGGCATCTAATGGCCCCGGGGGCTCCCTTGGGTGAACTGTGCCACGTCTCCCAGCAGCATTCTTCTGTCAGGTGGGGGAAGAAGCAGCTCCCAGACGGTACAGGGAAAAGCCCATGAAACCCGCTCCCGAGTGGCCGGGCAGCTGGCCGCTGGAGCACGTTTACTGCTGGGACAGGAGCGCGCTCCTGTTGGCTTTCATCTTCTCCAGGCGCTTCACTAAGTGGCTGTTGCTCACCTCGAGTTCTTCTGTCTTGTCCAGTGCAGAGCGAAGCTGGAAGGAGGAGGAAAGGCAGTGAGCGCTGAGGAGCGGGCTTCCTGCAGATGCAGAGGGTCCAGTGCGGCCAAGACCCCAGCCCTCCTGAAAACTAGGATTCTAACTCGGACCCACTGAAATCCTAACAATACATGTGTGACTCTTAATTTCAAAACCGGTACAAGCTTCACAGTTCTGGCATCAGGAGTAACGAGGGAACCTTCCTCTGAAATGAGACCCCAGATCTGGCACACCGTCAGGGATGCAAGGTAAGAGAGACAGACAAATACAAAAAGGAGCTGAGCCTGGACTGGTCGGAGGAGGGGCCCTCCATGACTCAGGTGCCAGGAGCGAGGCTGCTGTAAGCCAGAAACCGAAGGGGGACACCTAAGGCCACACTGGTCATGGCTGTGAGCTGGGGGCTCAGAGCCCAGGCCCAGAAGGAAGACAAGTGGCAGAAGCCACAGGAACCAACAGGGGGCTGCTGGACCAGCAGTTACCCAGGGACGGAGTGGCACAGCCAGGTGGGCCCGAGATGTGCAACATCAGAACACAGTCCTCCACTCTGCTTCCCACCAGGACCCCCAAGCTGCGTGGCTGGGTCCTGAGACAGAAGAACCCCTCCCCGCCCTCCTCACCAGCAGGGGCAGAAGTAAACCCCCGGCAGGAAATTCCCCCTAGTCAAGCCTGGAGCATTCCTGCAAATTAAAATCAAGCCTAAGCCAGGCGTGGTGGCGCTCACGCCTATAATCCTGGTACTTGAGAGGCTGAGACAGGATCACAGGTTTGAGGCCAGCCTCAGCAACTTAGCGAGACCCTTAGCAACCTAGTGAGACCTTGTTTCAAAATGAAAAATAAAAAGGGCTGGGGGTGTAGCTTGGAGGTAGAATGTCCCTGGGTTCAATCTCCAGTGCAAAAAAAAAAAAAAAAAAAAAAAATCCAGCCCAACCTCACGATCAGCACCAGACAGGGGAAGGGAGAAACCACACAAGTACAGAAGCAACAGACGGTAGCATTAGATGCTTAGAGGCTGAAGGCCTGTCCGCGATGGGAACAGAAAGCGATGTTTGGAATCTTTAAAGAAATAAGGGTACGTTAGCAACACTGCACCCCTTGTATGCAGAGCTGTGCTCAGCAGATAAGTAAATATCTGCTGAATGAACAACTTTATCTGGTGTCTTCAGGAAGAGAAAAGGTGTAATTTTTTTTTTTTTTTTGGTACTAGGGATTGAACCCAGGGGCATTCTACCTCCGGGCTACATCCCCAACCCTATTTTTTTATTCTTTATGTTGAAACAGGGTCTCACTAAGTTGCGGAGGGCCTCACTAAGTTGCTGAGGCTGGCCACGAACCTGTGATCCTCCTGTCTCAGCTTCTCAAGTACTCGGATTACAGACATGTGCCACCATGCCCGGCAAAGGTGTAATTTTTAAAAGGAAGAGTGGAGCATGGCCCTGGCCTGTGAACAGTCCGGCCTCTCTGTGTACTTCAGACGTGCTGGCCTTGACCCCTGCCCGTTTGTCCTCAGTGCCCCGGCTCGGGCCTGCTCCGCATGACACAAAGTATAAGGCCATAAGGGGCCTGGTGCTCCTTTATCTCATTAATTAACTTGATGTTCATGGACATCTGTAGTAGATGCTCAAGATGGACAGCTGGACAGTCAGTCCTGGCCATGGCAGAGGGACAGTCCCCACCCATTCTTTTCCTCAAAAATACCTAAGAAAGTTACCTCTCTTTGGAGTTTCCGTTTTTCTGCCTTAAGTTCATCTTCTATTTTTTCTGCGTTTTCAGCGGCTGACTTATAACGCGATACTTGGCTCTCTAACCTTATTACCTAAAAGGGAGGGAAACGCCATCTGTATGAATTCAGAGGCCTGCTTTCTTTCTCCAATAGCTTTATGACATTCGAGATCACGGGGCGTGACTCGGCAGGTGGGAGAATGCACAGGGCAAATGGTAATGGTGTAGCAGCTGGGGCAGCATTCAGGGTCTGGCCAAGCAAGCCGTCTGTACTTCTGAGTGACCCCGTTCTGACACCCACAGGGAGGATTCCTCAGAGCTGATGCCCTGGCCGCCATCGCTCCACCTCTGCCTCTGTGGAGAGCGTGGTCCAGGCAGGACGGTGCTGGCAGGCGGAGGGCCTGCCAGAACTCAGTGCTAGGCTCCCGGGGGTGGTAGGGTGGGAGGCAGGAAGGACAGAGCGAGAGAATAAGGAAGGAGGCTTTGGGCACTCCCAGGCAAGGCTCTGAGATGGAGGACAGCGGCCAAGGCCCGCGGGATGAGCCGCAGCCATCGGGAGTGTTGGGGCATCTACTCAGCACTTTGCTGGTATGCTGGTCCATTTCAGTTTCTATAAAAATTCCCGGACTTCCAGCCATGTATACCCACAACTGAGGGGGAGAGAGTGCCTTGGACAGGACACAGATCACCCTCAGGCTCAGCGTCCAGAAGTGGGTGTATCCCAAATCCAGACACCTGGAGGGCTGGCCTGGCTGGCGGAGGCCCACAGTGCAGGCAGAGGGACATCCCAGCATGAGGTATGTGTCTAATCAGCTGAATTATTTTTAAGGAACAAAGTTTAAAATAACAAAACAAAAACCAAGCCACCTTAGCTATTTCCTACAACTAACCATTGTTTCTAAAGGATTACAGCAATCTAAATCCTAATAACTATCTTTCCTTCCCTATTTGTTTTCTCTGTAAGAAATTCCTTGAGACATTTGCTGCCTTAATTCGTCCCTCTCAGAAACCTTTCTTGGTTCTAAAAATCTCTGCTGCTTTTTATCCCCAGCCTTTCAGGTGCTATTTCTAGCAAATACAACTCCTGTTGCTCATCACTTTAACTGCCCGTGACTGCTTAAAAAGTGCACACGTACATTTTGTTCTAATGCAGTTATCTCTTGCTCAGATTTTGCAAGTTTAAATTTGAGGTCGCTGATCTGTCTGTTGGCATCCCCTAAAGGTTGAAAGAGAAGGAAAATCTGTTAAGCTCTGGGGCTTTGAAAACGTTAAAACAATAGTTTCTGGGAACCGAGCCCTTACTTTTTAATCATCTCACAAATCTGTAAGTTCTGGCCTGTGGCGAACACGTACCAGAGCCCAGAATCAGGAAAGTTACAGGAGCATCTCTATGAACCCAAGGTGGAAGGTGCCTGCCCATCCCTTGGTGCCCGAGGGCAGGGACCCAGGTGACAGAAGCTTGCCTGAGCCAAGAAGACAGGAAATGGAGTAGAGGAAGGGGAGGGGAGACAGGGTGTCATTTTTATCTACCTTAACTTTTATCTCCTGTTTCTAGTTTATTGACATAAAAAATACCTCTTGGTTTTTCCACACAATCGGCAGATCAAAAGAGCAGCGTATCCAGCAAGGCAAAGGGGGTTTCTGCCAGGCTCAGTCTGGGCCGCCTGTTCTACTCCACAGGCATGGCGAGAAATGCCCTTGCTCTGCCCACAAAGAAATGCCTTTGTGCTTCTGTATTCTGGGGCTTCGGGGGGACATGGGGAAACACCAGGCACTCCCTGCCAGGACAGTTGGAAAACAGCACATGTAAAGGAGTGTACTGCCACGCAAGAGTTGACATTTACTTTGCAGATCCATGACGTGCACGTCGGTCCCGTTTTCCAAGACATCATCTTCAGATCGCAGACTGTCTAGCTTGCCGTTCTTCGGCCTCCCCTCCAGCTGCCCTTTGAGTTTCTTAATCTGAAAACACCCACCGGTAAAGTGGAAAATGTTAATTTCTCTATCCTAAAGGAAACGGGAGAGCTGAGTGTGGTCTGTCAGAAGGGAAGCAGCAGGTAACGTGAAGACCAACCCCCGGAAGCACAGCGGGCCGCTGCCCTGAGGCCTGGGAGCAGCTCCAGGTGCCAAGGGGACAGGGATGACGGGACTGAGCAGGACAGGGACGGGGCATCCTGCGCTCCGCCAGCTGAGGGAATCACTCATGGTGGCTCACGCCTATGATCCTAGTACTTGGGAGGCTGAGACAGGAGGATCGTAAGTTCAAGGTCAGTCTCAGTAACTTAGTGAGACCCTGTTTCCAGACCCCAAATAGAATCTAAAAAGGGTTGAGCGTGTAGCTCAGAGGTAGAATGCCCTTGGGCTCAATCCCCAGTACCAATAATAAATAAATAAATAAATAAATAAATAAATAAATAAATAAATAAAATAAATACATAAAATAAATGAAGACCAAGTCAATTAAGTAAACACAAACCTGCCATGAGCGCTCTTCTCAGTGCAATGAATGGAAAGGCAATTATCTTTACAGTGTGAAGTGTGAATTATTTTGTAACTCAAAGATGAAATTCCTCTGGGACTCGGGAGGAAACTTGACCTAAAATACTTGAAAGGTTCGTCTAAGAGCTGGCGAGTCAGCCTGCTGTTAACCTTTGCTTTATTAACCAAGAAGCCACAATGGGCCACTCGGAGCCTTTCCGGTGCAGAAGTATTGGAACTAAATCCCCAACAGCGCTGTGCCTTGTCACAGGACCCAGCCGAGCTGCAGGTTCACCCCGAGAGCTGTGCAGCCTTCAGGGGCCTCTGCACACTGCTCCTCTCGCCGAGGCAGAGAGAAACGCAGGCGGTCGGAATGGCAGCTAACAGCACTGCAGGATGTCCTGGGGCAATGGCGAGGACATTCTGCTTCTCAGGCTTAGCTTCCCATCTCTGCGGAGTTGTAGTAAATAACCACCCACCCTCCTCCCCCACGTACCCCTAATAAAATACAGACCATGGGTGCATGCTGCTTAAGGAAGCCAGTATGGAATTATGGTGGGTACGTGTTTTTTTTTTGTGTGTGGTACTGGGGATTGAACCCAGGGGCATTCTACCTCTGAGCTCCACCCCCAGCCCTATTTTTTATTCTTTATTTTGAAACAGGGTCTCACTAAGTTGCGGAGGGCCTCACTAAATAGCTGAGGCTGGCCATGAACCCGGATCCTCTGGTTTCAGCCTCCCAAGTACTGGGATTACAAGTGTGCGCCACCACACCCAGCTAATGGGTACATGTTTAAGCTTTATTTTGTTGTTGTTATTATTATTATTATTGGATGGAGCCCAGGGCCTCATACATGCTAGGCAAGTGCTCTACCACTGAGATACACCCCCAGACCAGGTCCCGGTTGGTTTCCCTCCCTTTCCCTTTCCCCTCCTTTCCTTTCCTTTCCTCCTTTCCTCCCTTCCTCCCTTCCTCTCTTCCTTCCTTCTTTTCTTCCTTCCTTTTTTGTGGTACTGGAGACTGAACCCAGGGGCATTTTACCTCTGAGCTACATCCCCAGCCCTATTTTTTATTTTGAAACCCAGTCTCGTTAAGTTGCACAGAGCCTTGCTAAGTTGCCAAGGCTGTTTGCGAACCTGTGATCCTCCTGTCTCAGCCTCCCAAGTACTGGGATTACAAGTGTGCGCCACCACCCCTGGCTCAGGTTGGTGTTTTTAAAAAGCATAGTACTTTTGAGACTCCTGCCACTATATTTAATGCTTTATCCAATTTTGAAAGAATTTCAACAGAATGTAAAAAGGAAGGCAAATGCCAGGCAGGTGGTACATGCCATAGTCAGTACTTGGGAGGCTGAGACAGGAGGATCACAGGTTTGAGGACAGCCTTCGCAACTTAGCGAGGTCCTCAGGAACTTAGTGAGGCCCTGTTTCAAAATATAGGCCTGCAGGTGTAGCTCAGAGATAGAATGTCCCTGGGTCCCATCCCAGTACCAAAAAAAAAAAAAAACCCAAAAATGAAGGCAAATCTATTTGATTAGGCTTATGAGGGAAAATTAGCAAAACTGAATTTCTTTATAAAATGATGGTGGAATAATTTGATAGCTATCCTGCACACAAGAAAGGTCAAATAGGACAACTGTTTCCTATTTTTTGAGGTTGGAGAGAGCAATGAAGATAAGTCTCAGTTAAAACAACTTTGAGCTAGGTGAGGCGGCACACTCCTACAATCCCAGTACTTGGGAGGCTGAGTCAGGAGGATTGCAAGTTTGAGGCCAATGCACAGTGACTGAGCGAGACTCTGTTTCAAAATGAAAAATACATTTTAAAAAAGGGATGTAGCTCAGAGGTAGAATGCTGTGAGTTTGATCCTTCGGTATATATATATTTATCTAATTTGATCAGTTATGCAAAGAAATCCCTGCCAGAAGTGGAGCTGATCTCTGAGAAAGCACAAAGTTGATGCGTGAGGACGAACAGAAGATGTTTACAATAACTGGATCATGTCCCTGTCTCTCAGCCTTCCACAGTAGTATTTATTTTAAGCAGCAATTCCTGTAGAATGTACCAAATTCAGTTCCATGGCTTTGTATCTTTGAGACTCCCTCACTAAACCTCATGTGACTTATAATGTTCTATTTGAACAAAGACATCCAGCCAGTGCTGGTTGGCTTGATCATTATCTTTGGGCAGGGTGTCTTTGGGGGTTTCTGAGTGAGCGAGACATAAGGATGGGAAGGTTCATGGTTTCAGGCGCCCTGTTCAACAACTACTGGAGAGCCGAGCACGGTGGCTTGTAATCCCAGTACTTGGGAGGCTGAGACCGGAGGATCCGGGTTTGCGGCCAGCCTCAGCTACTTAGTGAGGCCCTCCGCAACTTAGAGAAACCCTGTCTCAAAAAAATAAAGAATAAAAAATAGGGCTGGGGGTGTAGCTCGGAGGTAGAATGCCCCTGGGTTCAATAACTAGTACTGCAAAAAAAAAAAAAAAAAACTACTGGAGTAGTAAAATGATGGTTACCTGTTCCAATAAGCATTCCCGTTCATCAAGGAGCTTTTTCAACCTAATATCTGAAGAAAGTAGAAAGACACAGGTTCAGGTGAATCTGCATACCGCACCTTGTAGCACATCGCTAATCGAATAATACTGACCAGGTTAGTGAAATGGATGGTGAAGGTGGTTACACGTACCGCGGTGAATGAGGCCACAGACAGGACAGGGGGGATTCAGCCAAGGGGGCAGCGCCAGCCTCCCCGACATGCTTCTCTCGGGAGCAGCATCCGGCTCATGCAAACAGGCTAATCTTCTACTGAGGTTAGCATGCAAACCACGCTGCAACACAAGAGCTCACAGGCTTCACGGTTTAACATCGTAGGCAAGACGCAAACCCCCGGCTCGTCATGGTTCAAAAGCACCGCCCTCTATTTAGCGTTAACGCCCCCGATGTACTTCTCTCTCTCATTTCTCTTGTAGACTCGTCAGTGTCAGAGTTTTGACTGTGCTTACCAATCACAAGTCCACTGACAACACGCCTGCTAACCCAGTTATCGAAAGCTGTTATTCTTTTGAGGAAAAGCAGAGGGATGGCTTCTGTTTCTATAACGCCTCCCATCCCAGGTATATAAGGATACATACATGTAAGCATCTATAAATTCCTCAAACATCTCTTTGAGGATGCATCGAATAGTATAGTCTTCAGATTCAGAGCAGGGACAAGGTCTGGAGAGGGTTTACATTGTATAAAGGCAAAACAGGAGGATGGATGGTGATGGAGATGCTGGGGCATCCTGCACACTGGGGCCCAGGCAGGACCTGCTCTAGCAGCTTCCTCAGCTCATGTCGACACAGGAGCCCCAGGGTAGGCCGTCAGGGCACCCTTGTTCAGACAAGGTGGAGGCCCACTGTGATCAGCCAGCTTTGCCAAGGCCTCACAGCCCAGCCTCAGGGCTCCCCAACCTCTGCCAGATCTAGATTCCCATCTCTGATGGGGACCTGCTTCCTGGCCTAGGGCGGATTCCCAAGGGGACCCATCCCCACGCTGCCTAGCTCCAAATTCTTCATAGAGTTAAAAAAATTAACTTTGATTAGCCATGTAAAGGGAAAATTATTCATATAAAATATTTTTTTGGTCTCACTTAAAAAAATCAGCCACATTCTAATCCAAGTTACCTGCTTTCCTGTTTTTCCAAAGATCCTAAGTTGTGAGTTTGAAAGGCACAATATGTCAAAATATAAGACAGCAGAAAAATGGTAAGCATGAGAGACATTTATGATCCTCTGGATTTCTATTATAATTGATTTTTGTGGTACTGGGGATTGATCCCAGGGGTATTCTACCTCTGAGCTACACCCTCAGCCCTATTTTTTATTTTGAAACAGGGTCTCGCTAAGTTGCGGAGGGCCTCACTAAGTAGCTGAGACTGGCCGCGAACCTGCGATCCTCTGGTCTCAGCCTCCCAAGTACTGGGATTACAAGCGTGCGCTACCAAGCCCAGCTCTGGATTTCTATTATAATTTACATCCAGTCCAATGGTGTCTTACAGATACTTTATTCTTTCCCTTCCATAAACCCAGCCAATGCTGGAACAAAAAATGTTTTGTGGCTATAAACCCAGCTTTTATCTAATACCACCTTTCATTTTATGTTTTATATCCCTACATATAAAAACTACAGGCATCATACAACACTGAATCCATCAGAAAGTGATCTTGAAGCTCATGTATCTCCTATACAATTTCATTATTTTTCCTCTTACAAGACTTCAAATAGCCTAGAAAGGCAGTAAAAAAATGAATGAAATATGGTGCCAAGTGAAAAAAATAAAGGTAATTCGACCTTTCATGTGACGGTGAGAATATGAAAAATAGAGAGGCAGAGAAGAGAAAGGAAATTTCAAAGCAGAATTGGAGAGCAAAATGAAGACTAAAATAAAGAAAATGGGGAAAAGAAAAAAAGCAAAATTATTTGACATGGAGAAAGTAACAGTCCCGCTTTTCACAGCTTTAAACACCAACATGTGTGACTTGCGGGTGAACAGTGGCACGCCACTGATAGACCCCTGCGACGCTGAGCGAGTACTGAAACCCTACGGTCACCTATGTTTACTCAGCGGGTAGCGCTGCTCATCACTGGTCTATAACACCTGGTTTACAAACAGGGCAGACTATTCTTTCAGAGAGTGAGTGATCGACGTTGTTAGAAACGAGGCACCAAAAAGGACGAAGTCACAGCGTACTGAATTCAGGGCTTTCTTTTAAACTGGGAAGTTAAAATCAGTTGGCTAATAAAGGTATTTTAGTGATATTGCTAAAGGATTACATTTTTAAAGAATTCTATCTTCTACATATTAAATTCTGGCAAACTTTCTAGGATGCATTTTAAATGAGACCCACAAATGGGAAACAAAGAGGGAAAGCGCTCTAGAAAATTCCTGAGGTGGCCAAACAAGTGCTGGGATTCCCAAACCCCGGGGCTCCTGTCATTCTTCTGGCCTGAGCGTTGTGAGCTCATCTGTCCAGGGGTGGCACAAGCCAACCAACAGCCACAGGACAGTCAGAAAGCATGGGCTTTAGCTGGGCGTGGTGGTGCACGCTTGTAATCCCAGTACTTGGGAGGCTGAGACCAGAGAATCCAGGTTCATGGCAACCTCAGCTACTTAGTGAGGCCCTCCGCAACCTAGTGAGATCCTGTTTCAAAATAAAGAATAAAAAATAGGGCTGGGGGTGTAGCTCGGAGGTAGAATGCCCCTGGGTTCAATCCCCGGTACCGC
>PVJS01049361.1:0-14693 GCA_004027185.1 Glis glis | reverse complement strand
GGATTTTGCCAGGCCTGCACCTAGGAGTCATGTCCCCTGGGTGGGTGAGGTCACTTGCACCTCCTGGATCGAAGAACAATCAAGTCTCTCCTCAGATAACAAGTCTTTATCGTCCTGTTTGGCAAAGCTTATACCTCTTAAGGCTGTGTTTGCATCTATGAGCCTGAAGCCAAAGAAATGGCTCCCCACATTTTCCCCCGTTTATTTATTTTAAAAATAAGGCCAACAACTGTCCAGTTGAGGCGCAGATGACTGTGCCTGTCTTAGGTTATTTTCTCCAAAGAATAAGCCTTACCCGTCATTGGAGCATAGATACGATTTTATCTATGTCCTGTCTTAGGTTGACTTATCTTGAGAATATTTTACCCGTCATTGACTACCAGCCACTGCTCAGGGGGCTGCACAAAGCTATATCCTGTGCATTACAGCCTTAACTTTCCATCTAGTGCTGAGAAAGCATTTCACCAAAAACAGGAGACAGACATAATTCCAAAGGAGTGAGAATTCCAGGACCCAGGACACCTTTTTCTACGGGCATACTTCCTTGAAGCTTTTGCCACGTCATGCGTGTAGGTTCAAGCAGACTCCGTAGGAGGCAAGGCCGTGGCATCCTACCCTTCACCCGAAGCCAGAAATTCAAACCTGATGTGATATCCTTTGGTGTTTAAATGTTGGAAACTGAATCACATTTGCACTATTATAGCACAGACAGATGAACCATGCCTTCGGCTGATGGATTCTGTGGCCTCAAGTTGCAACCAGCTGTCTAAGGAGGTTGTTTTCTCCAACATGTACTCTGACTACGGGGGAATCGTAAATGCCCAAGGCCATGCATTTTAGAGCAGGTCCCATGAACCCTAATGGAAAGTGCTCTTCAGCCAACTCCAAAATGAGCTTTACCCTTTTAAACAAAGAATGTGTGGCAGAAATTGAGAAGCGTCCTCAGGGGTCACAGGGTAACTAGATGGACTGTGAAATTTTAATCAAGCTCTGATTCGAAACAACTGGAAAGGGGGAGGGAGAAAATAATGGGATCTAACATTACTGAGCACCCAGTATATGCAATACATGCCACGAGGTAGGATAAATATGGTATTCAAGTTTCCTTGTGATGTTAGAAATATAATCAGGAACATTTACTTATTTGTAGTGTTTTTTCCATATAAGTAATGGATGGACATTGGGATATCTGTGACTAGGTCGTGAGATAAAGGGAAAAGGTAACAATTTTTCCCCCAAGGAGTTCAAGGGCTGGGGTGTAGCTCAATGGTCAAACACATGCTTAGTATCTTATCTGATCCTCAGCACCAAAAATAAAATAAATAAAACAAAAGAGAGTCCAGAGTCACCAGAAAGTACACAGCTAGTAAGAGGATGAGCCCAGGATCTCAACAGAGCTCTAATTCTATGTAATGCTGAAATCTGTGTCCTTTCCATTGTATCCCCCTTTTAATGAAGGAGTTTAAAAGTTGGGCAGTACTACTATGAAATTAGTGATCTGAAGAAAAATGAAAAGCATGGGACCTTAAAGCCCTCAGTAGAATCATAACTGTAGGTGTCTTCACACTCAGGAAATACTCGCTGCTGAGCCTTACTGACTCCTAAAAAGCTTCATGGGCAGATGAGAGGAGAAAGCTGGAGGTGGAAACATCAGGGGCCCTGTGTTCTGATAGGGAGCTGTCACCGTTCAGCAGCATTTGTAGGAGCTGAGGAAGGAAAGAAAGACACATTTAAGACAGGTGACATGAGAATGAAGCAGAAGCTAAGAAAAATTCATCAGTAATCACAGAAGCCTTGAAACGGCCAGGTTTGTGCATGAGGCAGGTAGGGGAGATATGTTTTTCAAGAAGAAAAGGGTCTTGTATAGAATTTGAAGAGCAAAAGGCTGGCTTGTTCAGTAGCTGCGTGAGGACCTGTGTGTGCACCAAGAACACATCTACACATGAGTTAAAGTTATGTGCAACCCGATTTTAGCAGTTCTGCACACACAGGGGCTTCGCTGCAATTTTTTTTTTTTTTTTTTTTGCCAAGTGAAGATTTGGGTTTTATATGGTAGTGTGATGTTAAAAAAATCCAACCAAAAATATTTTGTAAACAATTATGCATGTTGGTGGGGGGAAATGGAATTTAGAAACAGCACCTGATATCAACATATGATTTTATGATATTTTTAAATAATTTGCTTTGGAACAAATAGAAGTTCCAGTCTGTCAAGAGCTAGAAGTAGAACATTATTAAAAACAGTACTTGCTTGGGATAAAGAGGGAGGAAAAAAGAAATAAAAGTCAAAGTTGTTGGTAGCGACTCCTAATCTGCTTTTCTTTTCTTTTTGCTCCTCTCCATAATGAAGTGGGTGAACGGTCACTTGCTGACCAGGCACCGAAGTGCAGGTTGGGAGGCGGGACTGCTCTCCTGGGCTTGCAGTTCAGGTCACTCAATGGCAAAGACTGGGTTTTCCAGGGCCCAGAGTGTGGAGCGCAGAACACACTGGTCTGGCCAGCAGGAGATGTGGACAGGTCCTATCCCAGTCCCTCTAACTCATTTGCAGGCTTGGACAAGTCGCCTTGCTTCCAAGGTCACATTGACTAGAAGGTTACCTGAGATTGCATGCCAACTGTGTGTATGTGACCTAGAATGCAAGATTCCAGTGGCTAAAATCTCTAAACTCATCTCTAATTCCAAGGCTTCCTTCTGGAATATTCCAAAACAGGAACTGTTGCCTGTCTGAGTGCAGGCAGGGAGGTAAAACTCATTTGGTAGATCAGCATTCTTTTCTAAACTATGGCCAGATGGTTATCAAAACAGAAGGAATAGAGACATGAAGATGTGATTTAACAGCATGTCCCTCCATTCCTGCTCCGGGATGGGGGGTAGTTTTCATCCACTTGTCTCTGTTTCTAGATACCTTCTGTGGGGTTCTTTGAAGTTTCTCAGATAGGGCCCATGAGGGCAGAACAGAGGCCGCTCCTTTGTGGTTCCCTTGGTCCTGGTAGCCCACCCCGCCATGCCTCAGCCACCACAGCATAGGGGCCCTGTGGTGGGACCTAAGTGGACTTTAACAGCCCAGTCACCCCACCTGTCCCTGGCTGAGTGCAGCTGGTGTGTTTGTGAAGGTTGCTGCTGAGCCTTCTGAGGGGGGCGGGGGCCGCCCAGGCTTTCTTTCAGCTCATCCATCACAGCTGAGCCACAGCCAAACAACACAGACTCGGTTTTGATAAGGTGCAGTGGGGTTTTAATTGACTCTTCGTTTCTAACTGTTTTTTGACCCAACCTGATGTTCTCAGAAATGTGCCATTAATGAGATTCCTTTCTGCTGGCTGTTTGTTCTTACCAAGAAATTTAATACCTTCTGTTAGCTTATGAGGACTTTCTCCTCTGTTCAAGAGTAGACCTGCAGCTCCACCAAGGGGTGTCCTGATCTCTCCACAGCCACACAGGGTCAGCCAGGGCTGTGGCCTGTGGTTTTCAGGTGATCCTGCCCACTTTAAGGATGACGAAATCCCAACTTAGTGTGGTGTGACAAGGACTCAGGTTCACAAGGGCGATGGGGCTTGCTTGGATTTCTGGCTTAGTGTGTGTATCCTATATAAAGTAATATTTACATATTTCATTTAGCTAGTTTAAGTACAGTTAAATTCAGAAAGGTCCTGCGCTTTGTCTAAAGTCCTGTGTGGTTACAAATTTCTTGTACACATCTGTGTTTCTGACTCCATTATTTACTCATCTTTCTTAATTCTCAAATCCTAATAGTTTGGCTTCTGTATCTTGCTCTCCTGCATGATCTCAGGCTATTACTACTCAAGATCCAATGTCATACTAGATGTCTACTAAGCTCTAGAATCACCATGCAAAGCCTCTTAGCCCAGCAGCCTGGCTTCCACCTGCAAGACTAGAAGGAGGAAGGTTACACCCAGAGGGTCTTTTATTTGCCTTATTTTATAACTCCTTTTTACCTTCATGCTATAGAGTTAAATGGGCAAACTCCATAGTTATTCTATATTTTTTTCTTGCTTCAGAACCTTACTTCAAAGCCTAGTGGTTTCAGCATCCCAACAGTATGTAGTCAAGAAAAACTACAGAAAAAGGCTTTATTGTTTTATTTTCCCATCAACTTTTTTTCTTATTAATAAAATATGAAAGTTAAAGGCTATGGCATTTCAAAATGAAGTGCTATGGGGAAATTCAGGATCCCATAAAATGATCAAAGAGAAAAACAAATGTTCAGCATACTATTTTGAAAAATTAGATAAATAAAGTCATGGCTTTGAAAATCCGTTGGCTGTTGCACTGGTGGGTTTTGGAACCACTCCTGTTCCGTGTCAGGCAGTAAGCAGACCTAAAGGCATTGCGTTCTCACTCAGAGAAGTTGTAAATAAGATTTCTGATCATTCATCAAGTCCTGATAGGAAGGAAGTTCAGTGCTTGGAGAATACAGCAGAACAAGGCTGGGACATTGTTTTTGAAGAGATCTATCTTTTGGGGGAAGTGTGTGGTAGTTATCAGAGCCAGCCCCAATTGGCTGGTGTTGGAGGGATGATAACTGACTTCATTTCCAACCTCTGGGGCACTTGAAAATTGCACTGATGTTTCCTGTAAGCATCCCTAGCTGCAGAAGCTGAAAAACAAATGCAGCCAGATCTTCTGACTTCATTTGTACACATGCTAAGAAAGCAAATATACAGTAGTGTAGAGGCAATTAAGGCTGTGGCTCAGAGCACCATCACTGTAAAATTTATCCTTTAGCACAGTTTTGACAAGATAATGAACGTGCTTGCTCATGAGGGAGTGGAGAGCAACTTGGGAGGGAGGAAAGATGAGCTCCTTGGGTCTTCTTGGACCATCAAGTCCAGAGACCTTTCGGTGTGAAAGCATCCTGTTAGTGCCTCTGGGGAGCTCCTGACAGATGACATAAGGGGCCCGGACGATTTCACCACCCCAGGGTAACTGCTTGACTCAACCCCTGCACCCTCACCCACCCAGCCAGCCCTGATGAATATCTTCTTGTTTCCAGGCAGCTCCACACTTCTCTCCAACAGGAGACAGGAGAGGCACCAGGCCAGGCCCCACCTGCCCAGGAGGTACCTTGCAGGCCCACACTTCTTCCACCCTCTGCTCATGGGCAGTTGGGCAGTCTTCTCCCTGGTGCTCCTGCTCCCAGCTGTCTCCTTCCGGGGGACTGGGGATTGAACCCAGGGGCATTCTACCTCTGAGCTCAACCTTCAGCCCTTTTTATTTTGAAACAGAGTTTCACTAAGTTGTGGATCTTGCTAAGCTGCTGAGGCTGGCTTTGAACCTGTGATCCTTTTGTCTCAGCCTCTCAAGAACTGGGATTACAGGTGTGTACCACCAAGCTTGGCTCCATGCCAGACAATGAGCTGGGGTCTGTTTAGTTTCTAAAATCCTTGTTTTGAGAAGAGGAATTTCCTTTTCTGCAAAGTCCTATTCATGAGAGGTGCTTGGATTGTCTCAGCACTGTTAGTGTCTGTAGAGGGTTCAAGAAAACCTTCCGAAGGACATATCCATTCCTAACCCCAGGGACCTGTGGACTTGGTCTTGTTTGGAAGAATAATCTTTGCAGATGTGATCAAGGGTCTTGAGATCTCTGAGCCTGTCCTGGATTAGGGGTGCCCTCCATTCAGCGACAGGCTTCCCTATAAGAGAAGAGACAGACACGAGGAAGAGGAGGAGCTGTGGGACGCACCAGGGAGCACCGGAAAAGGCAAAGAAGTCTCCTCCCATGGAGTGTTGGAGGGACATGGCCCTGTGGACACCACCCGAGCCTGAGAGGGATGGATCTGCCTCCATCGTGAGGAGTTTACTTTCTAGAGACAGAACGGGCCTGAATGCATTTCTGAATGTCACTTCATTACATAAATCAACTGTAAGAAGAGACACAGGCATTCCAAAATAGACTGGGAAGGCCAATAAAAAGTGAGGGCAGGAGTCCAGGGAAGGGGCAGCTCTGGGCTGGAGGAAGCCGAGCCCCACCACAGGCCGACGGGGTGGTCACCAGTGCAGACAACCTGGGCTCAGCTCCCGCAGGGAATTCAAAACCACAATAAAACCGACTGAAAGTCTATTTTTTTTTTATCACCAAGGGCCAACAATTCAAAATGTCAGTGATAAAATATTCCTTCCCACAAATCTTTCATTGGTATAACTTTTAAAAATTGCTGTAATTCTGCCGTTTAATACTGTTCATCTAAACTATATGTTAGCATTTTCTTTTACTTAGTTTTTAATAAACACTGTATTCTACAAAGAAGTTAACTCTAGGTGTAAAGTCAGCCCCTGACGTACACAAACTCAATGATATGTGCTTGTTTTGAGAACATGTAGTGGTCAGGAATTGATTGAGGTCACTCTGGTTACTGTTCATGTCTTTTATTTTTATTGTATTTGCATTCCTGTTTGTAAATAAAAGAGTCATAAGAAGTAATGATAGTACATGAATTCTAAAGACAGACAACATGAGTGGCTTCATCTCTGTCTCTCTATGCAACCACTTTGAATTTTTGTTTGTGATTGAATTTTATTTTATTTTATTTATTTATTTATTTTGCGGTACCGGGGATTGAACGCAGGGGCGTTCTACCTCTGTGCTACACCCCCGGCCCTATTTTTTTATACTTTATTTTGAAACCGTGTCTAACGAAGTTGCGGAGGGCCTCACTAAGGAGAGAGAGAGAGAGACAGAGAGAGAGAGAGAGGGAGCTGAGGCTGGCCTCGAACCCAAATCCTCCGGTCTCCGCCTCCTAAAGTACTGGGATTACAAGTGTGCGCCACCACGCCCGACTGTGATTGAATTTTAAAACAAGGAAATAGCCGGGTGTGGTGGCACATGCTTGTAATCCCAGTACTTGGGAGGCTGAGACCGGAGGATACGGGTTTGCGGCCAGCCTCAGCTACTTAGTGAGGCCCTCCATGACTTAGAGAGACCCTGTTTCAAAATAAAGAATAAAAATAGGGCTGTGGGTGTAGCTCGGTGGTAGAATGCCCCTGGGTTCAATCCCCAGTACCGGAAAAAATAAAATTAAAAAAATAAAACAAGGAAATAGAGTGCAAATTGCAAGGTGTAAGATCTTAGTTTTATAAGTGCAAACTTTATTTCATACATGAAATATTTTACTGAGCCTTTAAAATTGAATCTTTTTTTTTTTTTTTTTGCGGTACCGGGGATTGAACGCAGGGGCGTTCTACCTCCGCGCTACGCCCCCGGTCCTATTTTTTATACTTTATTTTGAAACCGGGTCTCACGAAGTTGCGGAGGGCCTCAGTAAGTAGAGAGAGAGAGACAAGGGAGAGAGAGAGAGAGAGAGAGCACTGAGGCTGGCCGCAAACCCGGATCCTCCGGTCTCCGCCTCCCAAAGTACTGGGATTACAAGCGTGCGCCACCACGCCCGGCTTAAAATTGAATCTTACTGATTCTTTTTTTATATTTTTATTGGTGCATAAGATTAAATTCTACCAAATCTTTAAAATTGAAGGGAATTATTTAAAAATCATTGTCTAAAAACTAAAAATCAAATCAGGAAAATATGAGTATGGTTGATTATAAAATAGTTACTTCTAAAAATAATCTTATTTTATTGGAGAAGGTATTAAAAATGACTCCGCCTGGGTTTAAAACCTGTGAGGCACACCATCAGATGCATAAAGAAGATCAGGAGGGTGAGAGTGCGGAGCGCGTGGTCTCATGTCCATTTCTGTAAACTTAAATCTGATGCTTAAGATCATCCTGGTCAATTTGAGCATCATCTTAACAGTTTCATGGCACACAGGAGGTTATGTAGACGACAGGGCTGACTGAGCACTGGCTCTTCCAAGGTGGTTCCAGTTTGAGGCTATTGCTGGTGTTGTGAATCGAAGGCCCTTCCACTCTCAGAAGTGGCCCCACCTGTCGCCCCTTAGATGAGGGCAAGTTGTGTCCACACAGAACAAGGTTGGGCCCCTGAAATGTTGTTTTTAGTTCTAAATACATGGACATGGAGGACATCTACTAATAAGAATGGATAAAATCATAACTCTCAGCCAGATCTAAAAATGAACACGAGCTGAAGATTTTACGTAAGTTATTAATGAGGAAACTGGCAAAGGTATAAAAATCAGCTCAAAGAAGTGAAAACACAGACACATGCATAAATGAGGAAGACTGACATGGATGTGCAAGTGGGAGTCAAACCAGCGCCTCCACAGTGGGAGACACAGGTCTTGAACATGTGCTGTCAGGAGGGTTTGTACATCTACACACCAGGACCATTCTGCACTGTGAGTTTTCTACCATTTGCAGAGTTGTAAACACCTCAAAGGCAACGGCAGCTCGACCCAGATGGCCCGGGAGAATGCGCTGTGACAGTGCTTGGTTTCCACTCAACTGCAGTCCACACCTTGCATTGAGTACCTACCTGCTTCGTGTTTATTTCCAAAAACCCAAGGTTCCCTCAGAATCCAGCTGGTTCAAGTCAGGGTCACTCACCCAGACCCGAAGGGACTTGGGCCTTGGGCCTTGTGTGTCTCACCAGATGGGTACAGAACGAACACATCATCAATGTCTCCTGGAGAAACAGGAGAATTTTCTGTCCTCCCTTGAAGAGGGTGTGTGTTTGTGTGTCTATGTGGTGGTGGTGGTGGTGAAGTGGTGGTGGTGGTGGTGGTGGGGTGTGTGTGTGTGTGTGTGTGTGTGTGTGTGTGTTACATGACACATGCAGAGAAGGACTGAGTGACTCTTCTGCCCCCTCCTCCTACTCACCCAGGCACGTGCCTGCCCTTACTACCCAATGTCACCAGGTCACCAACCCGTCACACTGCTGCAGGTGAACAGTAGATGAAAGGTCTTTCCTTCTAGATCCTTTGTCAATCAGGTCTGATTTCATAAGGCATATTTGCTGGAGAATCCTTCTTCTGATAAATAGTGCAATTTCTCCTCCTGGAATAAAGATTATTCTTAATTACTTTCTTTTCAGATACTTCCCTGTCTAAATTGCTTAATGGCTGCTGCCCCTCAGGTCCTGCCTTGTCAGGGGGAGCTCACAGGCCTTGCCAGCAGCCATCAGTCAGGTAATTTGCATGAATAGTTCTTTAATAAACAGCCAGTCCCCTTATCTCTGTTCCCTGCAGGATCCTCATTAGTCGGTAACCTAATTCAAGCTTGAAAGATTTCCATTACAGTGCCCTTTGTTTCCTGCCTATTGCCTAATTTTCTGTTCAGCAGGACATTTTTCTGGGGCCTGTGTCTTGTTTCTTGACTGACATACATGCATTTCTTTTTTTCAAAATAAATAAGTACATAGCAGCACACAGTCCATTTCTCACTAATGATGTGTTCAGCTTGGCAATACAATAAAATGTCAGAGGGGTATTATCAAAATAACTCCTGAAGTTATCTTTAAAAGCAAAAAATGTGACTTATAAGTCAGTAGCTTGATGTATGAGCACTCATGAAGGGAAGAAGACAATCCAAACCACAAAATCAACTTAATCGCTGGAACAGGAGCCTCCATTTTACCAGTTTTAGAGCTGTGTCCTTTCTCCATTTCTGCCCAAGTTTGGGTTGAAAACATAATCTGAATTGGACTAGATCATTTCATAGAAAAGTTTGGAGCATTTCAAGGCTCTTGAAGTCTTAGAGGTCATGCTAAGCCAGTCATTTTCACCTCTGTCTGCACATTAGCACAGCTTAGGAAGATTCGAAACACGCCCACAAACAGGTCCCATTCATAGATACTCTGATCTAATTGGTTTGGGACCAGGCCTGGGAACATGTAATTTTCAGTAGTTCTCCAAGTAATTCAATGTCCAAAGAGGGTTGAAAACCTCTGTAGAAATTTTGCCCTGTCACACTCTGATAAATAACAGTGAATCATTATTTTCTTACTATTGGATGACTGAGCTATTATCCAGATTTCAAAGTGGTCCTTCAAGACATTTTTCTTTAGAGAAATGGAATCACATCTTTGGTGTTGGCTGATCTTTTCCTCACACTTGACTGGCCTTGCACATGGTGGTGGGGAGTTTGTGAGGTGTATACTTTCTGTCCTGTAGGAATCCGGAACGTGGATTCCCCTCAACCTATATTATTTGGGGATAATGATCTTGAATTTGCATGTACTGAAGTCAGAATTCTCCCTACCAGCAGCTCTGGGAGCTGGTAGGTAAGAGGGAGACCTTCCTTACCTGGGGTGCCCTCCTTCCTGTGCACTCCTGCCTCCCCCGAGGAACTCCCTTCTGCTTAGTCCTGCTGCCCAGAGCATTCTTGTCAGATTTAGGTAGGCTGCACGTCACAACCCCTCCTGCCTACCCAGCTCAGCTGCCTGCTTTGCTCACTCCAGGTCTCAGGTGAGAGATTACCTTCCTCACTGCCTTACCTGGCCACTTGTTCTCTGCCTCAGTGGTTACAAATCAGGGATCCCACACCCCCTCCTTGAGCTTGGCAATCTGCTCTTGAAAGTCAGAGAGGATTTTTACAAGTGCTGCTTTATCATAAAGGATGGGACTCAGGAGCAGCCAGGTGGAAGATTACACAGGGCCAGGCATGGGGGCATGGAGCTCATGAGACCACACAGGGCCAGGCATGGGGGTGTGAAACTCTGAGGGACCACATAGGGCCAGGCATCGGCTGTGAAGCTAATGCCGCCCACACACCAGGACTGCCACCCTCCCAGCCCATGAGTTGGCCAGCTCTTCTTCCCCATTGTTGGGGTTTTTTTGTTGTTTTTTTTTTTTTTTTTGCGGTACCGTTCTACCTCTGCGCTACACCCCCGGCCCTATTTTTTATGCTTTATTTTTGAAACCGGGTCTCACGAAGTTGCGGAGGGCCTCACTAGGGAGAGAGAGAGAGAGAGAGAGAGAGAGAGAGAGAAGGGTCACGCGCGTGCGTATGCGCGCTGAGGTTGGCCGCGAACCCCGATCCTCCGGTCTCCGCCTCCCAAAGTACTGGGATTACAAGCATGTGCCACCACGCCCGGCTTGTTGGGGTTTTTATAGAGATCCCATTACATAGGCATGGTTGATAATCATTACCCAGTGGTGACCATTCCCTACCCTAATAAAACAACCAGTCCCATGCTGAAGCTATCTGGGGGCCCACCCATCAGCCATCTCATTAACACATTCATATAGCCCAAGGTTCTAGAGTCTTAGAAGCCCTTGAGTCAGGAGCCAGGGCGATAAAATCACCCCTTCCATTTTGGGAAGTTACCAGGGTGCTAGGGGCTTTGTGTCAAGAATCAGAGACAGAGACCAGATACAGAGGGACAGAGACTCAGATACCAGGGACAGAGGCCAGATAGTTCTCACTATGCCACAATTATACTTATTCAGGATGCTGATATCAGGGGGAGGAATGACTGGTGTGTGGGGATCACCTGTACATTTTTTAGAACTTTCTATGAATCTATAACTATTTCCAAATAATACATTTTAAAAATGGACAAGGCTAAACAATAGTATTTCAGGATACTCAACTGGGTGAGAAACTCTATAGAGAAATATAAGGAATATAAGGAAGTGCTACCATGTAAGTTCTGACAGTGACAACTCTGGGGGGGTCAGAATGGGGCACATGAATGGGCTTCAGGCATGTTTGACAATGTTCTACTTCTTGACTTGGGTGATGTAACGTTGTGAGAATTTATGATTCACCAAGCTTGACCTTTTGTGTAAGAGTTGTATATTGTGGGTATGTTGAATGCATATGTGTGTACATTCTCTGGATTTGATTTGTTAGTGGAATAGCGGTGAGTGTGGTGCCAGTTAACCCCATTCAGTGGATTGCCTTCAGCTAATACCAGACAGCTGCTGTGGCCAGGAGGCTGAATGAGAGGGTACAGTGCTTTTGCACTGACAGGGGAAACCTCCAAATGGTACGAGTTTAAGTAATGGGAGGCATGCTAACTTGTTAACAATTGTACGATTTTGGTAGCAGTGAGCATAGAAAACACCACACTTCACCTTGAGAATGCATGTTGTTAAAGATACTGGGAAATCCATAGCTTTGGCCGTGGTGAATTATACTCTAATGAATTTTCAATTACCATAAATTATTTAGCCACCATGTAGCTAATTGGATTCCAAGGTCTATTAAAGCTTATAACCACTTACATTGATATTTTTGAGACCCTCTTACCTAGAGAGAGCTTATTTATTATTTTGTGAGATGGGGTGGTGGGGTGAAATGTCAAGATTCTTTCCCCTATGGCAATGTCCCAGAATACATTTGACCTGGCTCAATTTACATCTCACAAATGCTGGGAGATTGTATGATGGCCTCTCTATGTGACATGATGGGCTCAATGGCTGTCTTTCCACCTCAATACTTCAAAGCTGTTGATGACCGATTCCAGATGGACCTTAGCAAATGCTACGTGGCTGGAGCCAACTGTGTGCATCCAGTTGGTCTTGCTAAGTCTGACTATAACATTCCTCACAGACGATTCTGACAGATTTCCACATACCTTTACCCAAACACTTGGTACAAATGTCTTATGAAAGAAGGCATGCATTTTAGAAGAGCTTTTCCAACATAAGTGGAGTTACAGAGCAGGCAGTGGGAAGTCCGAGTCATTGGAGAATTCTGGATGCAATCCTCAGTTTGAAGAATTTACAGGACTGAGCATGATGATTACATATTAAATAGAAAGTAAGGGCTGGTCAGGACATCAATTCAGCATGAACAGGGAGAAGAGAGAGGAGTAGTCATCAGCTGGGGACGGAGCCTTGGTGAGCTCCCGCTGGGGCGCGGCACCACTCAGGGACTTGGGCGATGCTGAAGAGTGGAGATGCCCATCCCATGTTTTGTTCTAATAATTTCTTATTGCACTCCTCTCTTCTTCCTCATCCTCCATCTTTAGAAAACCACTCATTTCCCCCATGTGTATTTCCACTTGGTTTTTAGATAACAGTTGTGTCAATATCTTGGGCACATCGAGGTTATGTGTCTAAAAGATATAATGGCTGTTTTAATAGCAGCAATCTCATCTGGGGTTTAATTTCCTCTTTAGGATTTGGGCATTCTTTCTGGACATTCTGCTATAGCTGTCTGAAGGAAAAATATCAATTCCAACATATCTGGGTTTAGAATAAAATGCTTCTCCTTATCAAGTTAGTCCACCTACATGTTATGAAGCAATTTGGGGTCGTGAAATGGGATGGTTTCACTGGGGATTTCTTGTTGGTTTTCAAAAGTGATGTTCTATATAAATATATTTTCCCTTCCATGTGGGTTTGTCTATTCAAGAGAATTAATGCATAGTCTAGAATGGATGAATCTATAAAAGGAAGAGTTACTCTTCTGTGACATCTACCTGGAGTTGCTAGATGTCACGTGGTGCCGATGGTTGCTAATAGATTACCTTATTGAAGAAGTAAATGGGCATTCCTGTTTGCAGTGGTGCTGTACTCCCCAACACGACAAAGCAGATCTGGAACCACTCTTTTGTTCTCTTGTCTGTTTCCCTATCTCTGTCAATATATGTCATTACTGAATGAGCCCCTAATCCACACCTTGGAATTTAACAGTCCACTGTTGGATGTATTTCCACCACCCTTCCCTTCTGCATGCACACACACTGTCTGGTCAGCTGGGGAGCAGCTGGCCTCTAGGTTGCCACCTCAAGCCCTAGCATTGGGTACAAAAAGACAGGCTCGTTTGAGGGATCTGCATTCTGTCCTGGACCTCAATGGCTCACACCGGTTCTTGAATAAAAATCCTTGGTGCCTAAAGCTCATCTTTCCCCTGAGCATATTGATGCTTAGAGCTGCAGGGGGACAGCTGTGTCTGAGCCCTCACCCCTGGTTGTGTCCTCAGGCAGTAACATTTTTGTTAAGAAATGAACACTATAGAGAAAAGTAAATTAAGGCCTATAGCATTAAAAAAGTTACCTTTACAAGTAAGATTTTTCGTTTTTTACTTTACATATTGATATAAATCACTTCTCTTAATTTGTGTGTGTGTGTGTGTGTGTGTGTGTGTGTGTGTGTGTGATACTAGAGATTGAACTCAGAGGCATTCTACCTCTAAGCTACACCCTAGCCCCTTTTATTTTATTTTATTTTTTTTATTTTGAAACAGGGTCTCACTAGGTTGCTGAGCGTCTTGCTACATTGCTGAGGCTATCCTCAAACCTGTGATCCTCCTGTCTCAGCCTCTCAAGTGCTGGGATTACAGGCATGTGCCACCATGCCTGGCTTTCCATCTTAATTTTAAATCAGATGATGTTCACTCTCTAGCCTATAATTCAAATTCTCCCAGAAATCACAAAGGCAAAAAATAGTGAGTGTGCATTATTGCTGGGAGGTTATAAGAAAAAAATTGTCATAACAAACTTGAACTTTATTTGAGGTCTCCTGTTTTAGCTGTAAATTTGACACAAGCTTTATACTAAATTTTAAAGTCCTGCTTTTGATGCCCATGGAGGGAATTGACATCCTTACCTCAAGTTCTTGAATCCTGGGCTGTTGCTGGCACACCCAGTCGTCCAGAACTGGGGGATGCACGTTTGAAAGACACTTGGGATCAGTGGGGGGAGAGCTGCTCCAGCATCCAGGCTACACAGGAATCAGTGGGGAGAGAGCTGCTCCAGCATCCAGGCTACACAGGGGTCAGTGGGGGGAGAGCTGCTCCAGCATCCAGGCTACACAGGGGTCAGTGGGGGGAGAGCTGCTCCAGCATCCAGGCTACACAGGGGTCATTGGGG
>PVJS01049360.1:0-14693 GCA_004027185.1 Glis glis | reverse complement strand
GGGCCGGGGGTGTAGCGCGGAGGTAGAACGCCCCTGCATTCAATCCCCGGTACCGCAAAAAAAAAGAATAAATAAATAAATAAATAAGCCGGGCGTGGTGGCGCACATTTGTAATCCCAGTACTTGGGAGGCTGAGACAGGAGGATCGCAGGTTCACCGCCAGCCTCAGCAATTTGTGAGGCCCTCAGCAACTTAGTGAGACCCTGTTTCAAAATAAAAGAATAAAATAGGGCTGGGGGTGTGGCTCGGAGGTAAAATGCCCCTGGGTTCAATCCCTAGTACCACAAAATAATAAATAAATAAATATAGAAAAAATAAAATAAAATGCTGACAGTAGCTGGACATGGTAGCTGAGGTGGGAAGATTGCAAGTTCAAGTGTAACGTGGGCAACATAGCCAGACCCCAGCTCCCAGCTCTCTCTCTTTTTTGGGTGGTGCTGGAGATGGAACCCAGGGTCTAACATGCGCTAGGCAAATGTTCTACCTCTGAGCTACGCCCCCAGCCCTTTTTGTTGTTCATTTTCAGACAAGGTCTGGCTAAGTTGCCCAGGCTGGCCTTGAACTTACTATCTTCCTGCCTCGGCCTCCCCAGTAGCTGGAATTACTGCTATGCGCCACCCACGCCCCAGCAGAAAGACCCCATGTCAAAAAACAAACACAATGCTGCCAGTGCTGCTGCCCACTGGGCCACGCCCCAGTCCTGGCCTGGCAGTGGAGGGAGGTCTCGGCCACCTGCGTGGCTTCCTCAGTCCTTGGGCCAGCCGCCCCAGAGCGCCCAGTTCTGCAGGTTGCCTGGCCTGCACGCACTCGCTCTCCCCTCCGTCTGCAATGCCATGCCCTAACTCAGCCACCTGGAAACCTTCATGCACTTCAGCTCCCGTGGGCCTCGCGGAAGCCTCCTGGGCCCTCTGAGGTCTGCCTCTGGTTCCACCCCTCCCAGGTGCTGTCTGCTACTGGCGCGCATCTCCCTTCTTTTTTTTTTTTTTGTGTGTGTGTGTGTGTGGTACTGGGGACTGAGCCCAGGGGCGTTCTACCTCCAAGCTACACCCTAAACCCTATTTTATTTTTTAATTTGTTTTTTGTTTTTGTGGAACTGGGGATAGAACCCAGGGGCATTCTACCTCCGAGCTACATCCCCAGGCGTATTTTTTATTCTTTATTTTGAAACAGGGTCTCACTAAGTAGCTGAGGCTGGCCGTGAACCCGGATCCTCCAGTCTCAGCCTCCCAAATACTGGGATTACAAGCGTGCGCCACCACGCCCAGCTTTTATTTTTTAATTTGAAAACAGGGTCTTATTAGGTTGCCAAGAACCTCACTAAGTTGCTGAGGCTGGTCTCGAACCTGAGATCCTCCTGTCTCAGCCTCCCAAGTACTGGGATTACAGGCATGTGTACCACCACACCAAGCTTTCCCTTCTTTCTTAAAAGCAAGGACTCATTTGATTTATTTTGTCCCCAAGCCCAGCACAACACTCAGTGACTGTTTACTTAACTGTTAGCAAAGCCCCACATCCTGATGGCTGCAGCTCCCAGTCTTCAAAGCCCCATCCACTGTCCCCTTTGCCTCCCATCAAGCCTGGGGGTTGGGGGAGATGAGGCCACTAATGGTATTACCCAGGAGGAAAGTGGGGCTCAGGGAGGGCAGGTGACCAAGTGCCATGTCTGAGATTACAACAGTCCCAGGAACAGGCGAGGCCACCTTGCAGCCGGGCTCTGCCTCCCCCTGCACACCCAGTGGGCGCCTGACCTGGGGATGATGCGCTGGGTGAGGCGGTTGGTGGGGATGGAGAGGGGAGCCTGTTGCTGTAGTCTCCGCTGCTCGAACAGGCCCGGGAGGTCATGCGCCCAGATATGCGTGGATTTCCCTGCCGGGGAGGGAGGGAGACAGATGGGGGCTCAGACAGAGTTCAGAAAGGGTGCTACAGACTGAGCACGGTGGCGCATGCCTGTAATCCCAGTACTTGAGAGGTTGAGACAGGAGGATCACAGGTTCAAGGACAGCCTGTACAACTTAGTGAGACTCTCAGCAACTTAGTGAGACTCTATTTCAAAATAAAAAATTAAGCCAGGCATGGTGGAACACACCTGTAATCCAAGTACTTGGGAGGCTGAGACAGGATGATAGCAGGTTTGAGGACAGCCTCGGCAACTCAGTGAGACTTTCAGCAACCTAGTGAGACCCTGTTTCAAAACAAAAAATAAGCCGGGCGTGGTGGCGCACGCTTGTAATCCCAGTACTTGGGAGGCGGAGACGAGAGGATCCGGGTTCGCGGCCAGCCTCAGCTACTTAGTGAGGCCCTCTGCAACTTCGTGAGACCTGGTTTCAATAAAGGATAAAAAATAGGGCCGGGGGTGTAGCTCGGAGGTAGAATGTCCCTGGGTTCAATTCCCAGAACCACAAAATAACAAATAATAAAAATAAGCCAGGTATGGTGGCACACAGTTGTGATCCCAGGACTTGGGAGGCTGAGACAGGAGGATTACAGGTTCACAGCCAACCTCAGCAACTTAGTGAGGCCCTTCACAACTTAGATTCTGTTTCAAAATAAAAATAAAGCCGGGCATGGTGGCGCATGCTTGTAATCCTGTGATCTTCGTGTCTCAGCATCCCAAGTGTTGGGATTACAGGTGTAAACCACTGTGCCCAGCTTCTTTTTTTTTTATTTTATTTTAAAATAAGAGTCTCCCAGCTGGGTGTGGTGGTGTACACTTGTAATCCCAGTACTTGGGAGGCTGAGACAGGAGGATCCGGGTTTGTGGCCAGCCTCAGCTACTTAATGAGGCCCTCTGCAATGTTTCGAAATAAAGAATAAAAAAATAGGGCTGGGGGTGTAGCTCGGAGGTAGAATGCCCCTGAGTTCAATCCCCAGCACCGCAAAGAAAAAAAAAAAGGCCGGTGGGGGGGAGCTCAGAGGTAGAAGTTCAATCCCGAGTTCAATCCCCAATACCAAAAATTTAAAAAAAGAAAAAGTGCCACGGGCGCCTCCCTGCCGGCCCGCCGCCCCTCCTACCTGAGAGCGACAGCAGCACGTTGTTCACGCAGTAGAGCCAGGAGCAGCGGTGTGAAATCAGCTAGAGACAGAAGGACAGGCAGTCAGCACCCCAGGCCCCCAGGCCTCCGCCCTCCCGGCGGACCAGCCTCACCTTCTCCAACGTATCCTCATGCAGCTCGTGCAGGTTGAGGGTGTAGATGCCTTCCTCAGCCCCCACCACCAGGAACTGGTCTGCAGGTTTGGGGAGAGAGTCAGAGGTCAGCTGTGTCCCCCGGCCGGAGCCCAGCCTGGGCTCCTGCTTCCTCCCTGGCCCTGGCCTACCTCGGGTAACAGGATGGATCCAGGTGACCGCAGCATGGATCCGCAGGGGGCAGCCATTGAAGACCTTGGAGAAGCAGGCACCCATCTGTGGAGGAGGCAGGCAAGATGAGACAGCCCCAGGGGGTAGGGGTAGGGGCGGGGCTAAGGGGCTGTGGGCAAACACTTACATGCACCTTGGGGGTTGGAGGGAGACCATGGCAGGATGACCTCTGGGAAGGGGAGAGAGAAGGAGTCAGGACCCGAGGTGACACCCCCACCATGTACCTCCCCAGCCCCTCTGTGGCCCTCCTCACCTCAGGATCCTCCCGATGCTTCATGGTGGCCCAGGCGGTGGGCAGCGGTGGGGGGCTGCCAGGGCCTGAAGGAGGCGGGGACAGGGTTCCTGTGAGCACAGGCCAGGTTGCTATGACTCCTAGCCCCGCCTCACCCCGGCCTGTCCCCCCTCCCACGCCTGGGGCTCACCTGGGGGGCTGGGTAGAGGGGCCTCAGCTGTTGGCTCAGTGGGGGGCGGCCCTGAGAATGGGGCCCGTTTGATGGTTCCCATGGCATCGTCTGGAGAGTCCAGCTCCTGGCAAGAGCAAGGAGGACCCAGCCTGGCTGTTAGCAGGTCACCCTGGGACCTTGTCCCAGCCAGCTGTACCCTCCGCACACTCCAGCTTCCTGGATGCAGTCTCCCTCCACTCTCACCTGGAGTTCCAAGGCTGGCCGGATGGTCAGGCTCCTGCGGGGGCCAAAGCAGAGGGTACCAAGGTGTGACACAGGCCTGGCACTAGCCCGGCCATCCTGCTCTGCCCCAGGGCACCGGCCCCTCCCTCACCTTTCTTCCAGGGCTTCCTGGACAGACTGCAGCAGACCCCTGGGCAGGAGGGAGAGGGGTCAGAGGTCGGCCTTTCTGCTGTCCGCCCCATCCTGTCCCTCCCTGTTCCTCACTCACCTGCTCAGCTCCTCCTGTCCCAGCAGTGTCCACTCTTCCTCCCACTGGGGGAAACAAAGGCAGAGCAACCAAAGAGGGACAGAGACAGAACGTGAGAGGGCAGTTGAGAGATCGCAGGACAGAGAGACAGGCAGAGGCAGAGACAGAGAGATAGTGAGCAAGAGACAGACAACGAGAGGGCAGGCAGAGAGAGGTACATCACGGGAACACAGAGAAGTACCGATGGTGACAGAGACAGGGAGCAGAGATGGCAAGTGGGATTTGGTGACAGACAGGCAGAGAAGCGTGGCTGAGCAGGGTGCAGGTAGGGTGAGGGTGAGGGCCTACTTTTTAGAAAGGTGTGGTCACCCTGCCACCTTCCTGCTGGGTGCCCAAATAAACCTGGCCCTGGAAGGAGCCCTCAGCACCCCCCCTCCGGGTGGCACAGGCAGCCCAGCTTGGAAGCGCCCTCCCCGCCCGCCCCTCACCGGCTCATTCAGCGGGTCCGTTTCCTTCCTGCGTGGGGCGCCAAATTTCACCTGGTGAACTGTGAGCCCAGAGGACAGGGGTGAGGGGGCCCGAGTCTCAGGACTGACCCCCGCTCACACCAAATCCATGCGCATGGAAGACTCACACTGGATCTCGGAGGGGGTCCTCTCAGCAGGGCCGTGCTGACCCCGGGAGTGAATGGTGTCCGGAAACATGTCATAGGTCTGAAAAAGAACAAAAACTGTGATCTCCCACCCAGCCCCCACCCGTTGCCTGGAATCCTCAGCGTTTTACTTTCACAACCATCCTCTGAGGTTAGTGTGAGATAAAATGGCATCCTTGTTTCACAGATGGGAAAACTAGCACAGAGAGGTCAAGTAACTTGCTAAAGATCACACAGAAAGCAAGAAGATGCTTAGTCACGGTCATGGTCAGCCTGGGCCCAAGGATGGGAACCCATCAAGAGGTGCTGCAGGGAATCAAGGCCCAGCTCGGAAGATTCTTAATAGGTGGCCTCAAATGGAGGGAAGCTCTCTCTGCTGGAATACACAAGGCAAAGGTACCCTGGCCTGTATCGCCTTTGGGCATCTTCCAACCAGGTTAGGCCAAGACCATTTCCCAGCCCTCTTACCTCCAGCTCACAGTCTTCAGGAGAGGGGGTTCCCAGGTGGGGATCACTGGCCTTGTCCAGGAGCTGTGTGAGGAGGGCCCGCGGGAGATGCTGGGTGGTGAATGGGTGCTGGAGGATGGAAAGGGTGATCAGATGGCCCCTGTTCCCCAGGCCTGGCTTTTAGGCATCAAGCCCCAGGCCCATCCCCACCTCCCACCTGTAGAAGTCTCTCCGCTGTGGGCCTCTTCTTGGGGTTCTTGGTTAGGGCCAGCTTGAGGAAGTGGTGGAAATTCTGGGTCCTGGTGGGTATAAGAGCCCCCCACCGCAGGCCCAGGTTAGGCTTCCTTCAGGGCCTCCTGCAGCTGCCCCCCCCCGCCTCTGCTTGGCCCACCCAGGAAGGAACCGGCCTGACGAGGCCTGTTGCAACAGGGCAGCGCCTCCATCACGGTCTTCTGCCTGTCTTTCCTGTCTACATTGGTCCCCTGGCTCAGAGGCAGGACCAGGCCTCTCACTCAGAAGCCCTACGGAGGATGGGGCTCTTGACCCTGCACCCTGGGCGTTGACAGACAGCTCCTCCTCCCCAGTGGGGCCTGGCTGAAAAATGGGGTCCCAACAGGAGTGCACGGGCCCTTACCAGCGCGCCTTGTCCCTCAGCTTGGGGGGTTGGAAGCTGCTCTTTGACATGAGCATCAGGGCCCTGTGGAGGGTGTGAGGTCAGGGTGGAGGGTCTGCAGGGAGAGGGGCAAGTGAGGGGCATGAATTGGACTGACCTCATGGGGTGCAGATGGAAGAGAGGGGGCTGCAGCTCGCCCAGCTCAATAGCGGTGATGCCCAGGGCCCAGACGTCACACAGCTCGTTGTAGCCACCCTTGCGCTCCACAGCGGCCACCTCCGGAGCCATCCTAGAGGCACAGGGTCGCAGGCGGAATGGCCACATGCCCCACACGTGGCCCCTGTTCCCTGCCCCAGGCGCAGCCTCACCAGTATGGAGTCCCGATGAAAGACCTCCTCTTGGCCACGGATGCCGTCAGCTCGCCTGATACCCCGAAGTCCGCTACAGGAGGAAGAGCTGCTCTCACCAGCCCTCTGGCCCACTGTCCACCCCCCCGCCTCCCCAGGGCTCAGGATGTGCTTGGCAGGGCTCGATGGGCCCTGTGCCAGCCACTGCCACAGGCCTGGGACCAGGCCACATCCCTCTCCCAGGAGGGGTCAGCTACCCTCCATCCCTGAGCCAGTGCCTGGTCCCATGTCAGACTCCACCCAGGCCAACATCATCCAGCTTCCAGAAGAAGGAAGTACTGCTTCATTTTCTAAATGGGGAAACTGAGGCTCAAGGGGTAAAGTGACTTGCCCAAGAACACCCAGCACTTGAGGCCTCCAGGGCTCCCACAGAACCCTCCCCCTGACAGTATCACAGTACTGACCCAGCTTGACATCTCCCTGGAGAGTGAGGAGAAGGTTGGCTCCCTACGGGAATGGAAGAGAGAGAAACCCATCTGCTGCCCCCAGGGCCACCGCCTCCTCCTCCCTCCCTCCCTCGCACCCTGCCCTGGTCTGGCTCATCCCTACCTTGATGTCTCTGTGGATCTTCCCCTGAGAATGCAAGTGGTGGAGCCCCTGGGAACAAAGAGGAGTCCCTGAGGGCAGTTACCTAGCACTCTTCCCTGTCCCGACCCCAACCCCCTTCTCAGGACAGGGCCCCCCACCCAAGCAGCTTCCTCCTCCCCTCTCCCCAAACAGGAAGTGACTGAGCCAAGAGGGAAATGGGCTGCTTCCGGCAACAGGACTGGGGCCCCTTCCCCCCAGGGCCCATGGTCCCTAGGGCCAGTCCTGCCCAAGGCCCTCCACCCTCCCCTTGCTGGCCAGTTGGGCTCCTGGGCATGGGAGGTTTAGGGGTCCAGCTACCTTCAGTGCCTCTCGGCAGACATAGGCAATCTGCCGTTCCTCCAGGGGCCCGGTGGCTGAAATGGAAAGGGTAAGGGCTGATAGAGGGGTCTGAGGGGTTTGCCAATGCTCCCTGACTACCCCGTGTGTGGGGGGAAACAGCAGGCACGGCCAGGTGAAAGGCATGTTAGCCACATTCCCTCCCAGGACAGTCTGGGATTCTGGTACCAGAGAAGGAAAGCATTTGTCTCAAGGTCACACAGCCTCTCAGGAGTGGGAGGAGCCCAAGTCCAGCCTGGTCTCCCCCTTCTCCCTCCCCCCCAGTGTTGGGGTGGGAGAAGGCAGTGGCCCTTGGGGCCTGGAGCTTGGCCTCACCGTGGTAAATCTCTTGTAGGGATCCCCCTCCACAGAACTCCATGCAGATCCACAAGCGGTCATTCCTGCAGGGACAGAGAGCTGGGGTAGGCACACGGCAGGCCACATGGGGGCTGCCCGGGGTGAGAGGATAAAGCGGCCTCACCTGAGGTAGCTGCCAATGTAGGCCACCACATTGGGATGGCGGCACTCACGAAGGATGGTAATTTCCTGCTGGAGGGAGCTGATGTCGTCCCCTAGGGAGCACAAGGCATCATGGGGAGCATAGGGGTCACCCTGACTCAGTGCCCCCATCTGCAAAATGGGCATAGAGTGCCTCCCTCCGGGCCAGACAGGTGCCAGGCCACGGTATCTTCTGGCCTGCTTCTTTGGGGGTCTCGGAAATGTCAACTCTCCGCCCCCGACAGCGCGCCCGCCCGCGCCCTGCCCGCCGCCGGCGCAGAGGCCCCACCCGGGCCCTCACCTGGGTCTAGCTTGACGATCTTCACGGCGGCGAGTTCAGACGTGACGGTGTCGCGGGCCTGCCGGCGGAGGGGTGAAGCGGGATGAGGAGGGGGCGGGGCTGGGGGCTGGCTCCCGCGGCGGGGCGCAGACCCGGCACCCTCCTCCCGGCGCTCGCTCCCGCCCCGCCGCCCGGCGCACCTTGTAGACGTCGCCATAGGTCCCGGCCCCCACGCGCTGCAGCAGCTCGAAGCGGTCCCGCGGATCCTGCAGCGACACGTCCCGCAGCAGCGCCATGGCCCGGCGCCCGGCGGGCGCGAGCTGCGGAGCCGGCGCGGGGCGGCGCGGCGCGGGCGGGGCGGGGCGGGGCGGGGCGGCCGGCCGGGGCGGGCGCCGGTGGCGCCGAGGCCGTGGGGGCGGGGCGGGGCCCGGGGCGGGGCCGAGCGGGGGTGCCCCGCCGCCCGGCCGGGAGGAGGCGCCCGCGGGACGGGCCCTGGCTGCGCGGGGAAGTCCCGAGGCTGGGGCGGGCCCTGGGTCCTTTCCAGCCACAGGTTCCTCCTGCGGAGCGCACAGTCCAGAGCCAGAAGGCAGAGGAAAGGGAGGACGTCCCACCCTCCGCCCTATCCCAATTTCCCATATTAAACACCAACACGTGCTTTTTTTTAACAAAATGTATTCGTCTTCCTTGGAACTGAAAAATAGATCTATGTACAAAACAGGAAGAGATCAGGCCCCCCTCACCCACTCCCAACCCCCTGCAGATTTCCTCCTGGGTCCCCCGAGATAGGCAGGACCTCGGAGAGGTTCCCAGAGGGTCGGAAGAGGTCCTGCTCTGATCTGGGGCCAGTTTGGTCAGGAAGGGGGCGGAGCTCAGGAACCACACAGGCTAGGGGCGGAGCTTCGCGTCCGGACTGGGATTGGATAGGAAGGAAGCTAACATTTCCAAACTCTGCCGGCGGGACTTAAATTCTTTGGGGTAGGGGGTTTGGGTTCCCAAGGGATGGAGTTCTGAAGTGTGGAAATGTACTCCTAGGGCTTGAGTGGGGTCCTCCGTTCCGGGCTGGAGGCAGGATCTGTGCTCCTTGGCTTGAGGGCAAAACCTCAGCCCGCAATAACGGAGAAACCCTGAGAGACACCGGTCTGGCCTGAGGTTTGCGCTTCCCTTATGAGGTGGAGCCCGAATTTCCAGGGGTTGGACCTTTAAAGATTAGTGACCCGGGCCTAGGGTGTGGTTCCACCGTGCGCGCGGGCTGGATTCTGGAAGATTGGACCTATGTTCTAAAGACGGAGCCAGGACCCTGGATTCTGAGCTGCGCGGGTCGTAGGTCCTGGGGCTAGGGTACGTAGTCTGTAAGCCCGGGACCCGGAGTTCCGGGCAGGGGTGGGGCCTGGGGCGGAGCTTGGGCTTGGGCGAGGGGCTGGGGTGAAGCCTCCGACGGGGCTGAGGGCGGGGCCTGGGTCTGGTGGGCTGCTGGAAGTCCCCGCAGTTCAGAGGCCCTTGCGCTGCCGCTTGAGGAAAGACAGAGTGTAGTCGCTGGGTGTCGACACTTTCTGCTTCTTCATCTGCACCTGCGACTGCGCCGTGAGCTGCAGCTTGATGGCGCTTGAGTTGATCTTGGTGGCCACCAGCAGCTCCTTCATGCCCTTCATCTTTTCGCTCTGGAAAGTGAGCACCGGGCCTTCCGGGGGCGGTGATGCAGCTGGCGCCGGCGCCTGAGCCGTGCTGCCGCCTTCAGGGCCCCGCGCAAGGCCTGGGGCTGTCCCTGGGGGCTTCCGGGGAGGTCCCGACACCGTACCCTGGCCCGAGTTGGGGCCCTTGTCCAGCGCAGGCTTCTTGGGCGGCGGCGGCTCCTCGGGCTTAGACTCCCGCCGCGGGCCCCGCCGCCGGCCTTCCCGCGCTTCCTCGCCCCACGGCTCCTCGGCCTCAGCTGCCTCCGCATCGCGGCTCACAATGTGCACCTTCTGCCGCACCTGGGCGGGTGGGGAGAGCAAGCCAGGGAAGGGTTGCAGGCCACTGGCTGCAACTCCAGGACCAACCGCGGCCACCCCCTCTAGGGGTCTCAGTCTCATCTGTACCCAAGGAGGATGAGCAGATGAGATTTGGGGCCACAAAGGTCTGACTCCCCAGGTGCTGTCACCACCTGTAGTGCCCAGCCCCTTGCAGCCATCCCTCACCTGTCCCTCGAAGCGGCCCAGGGACTGCACAAGGAAGGTGGCCCAGCCCACGTGCAGCACCGGCGTGGGGCTGCCCTCCTCCCATTTGCAGATGCCATCGTAGAATCGCAGCAGGTGGGCGAAACACTCAGGATCCTGGAGGGCAGAACCCTGGCTCTGGGTGCCCTGGGCAAGGGGGAAGGGAGGGCACAGGTCAGACTCCCTCCCCCTCAACAGAGAGTACAGGCCAGGACACCACCTGGGCAGAGCCCTAGCTGGCACAGGTGAGCACCAGTCAGGAGCACTCCTTCCTAAAATAAAGTCAGTTCTTAGCCAAGACAGAGGAAGGGGGACCATCCCTTACCTCCATCCTACCCTAAGTGAGGACCCTGGCCATGAAACAGATGGGCTTCCACCTGGATTACTGAAGACACAGCATAGAAACCTCCAAAACACCCTTGGTCCTTCAACCCCAGGCCAGGGACCTCAGCTACAGCAAAAAAAAACACAGCCCTCTGCTCTGGGCCACATCCCATGTGCAGTCCCCAGTCTTGTTCGTGCAGTCCCACGTCCTGTGGCTCAGGGCCCTGCCCACGTGGGAGGGTGGACACTGGTAGAGTTCCAGCCCTTCACCTGGGTTTGCTCCCCTGGCCGATCCTCGCCTGCCTCCAGCAAACTGGCCGCCTCCTTCAACAGGTTGGGGATGACGTCATTGGCCACTTCAAAGAACTCCTTGTAAATCTCCTCATCCTCCCGGCAGTAGTTGTAGCTGTGAGAACAGTGGGGCACGTGGGAGCTCAGCCATGGTGGGCACCCCTGGGGAGCTGGTGGGGGATGCAGCCCAGGTTTCTTTTCCTGGGTCATCCGATGGAGTAAGTGATGGTGTATCAGCCCAGGGCAACAGGAGGGGGCCACGTGGCTAGGGGTGGAAGTCCCACCACTGAATGACAGTGATTAGAAACTCAAAGGAGAGGGGAGGATGGGAAAGGCATGAGGCTCTAATCCAAGATCCCTAGGGTGATGGTGGCCTTGGCTGCCAAGGGACTAGATGGAGAGGGGACATAGCTTGGGACCATGTCTCACTCCTGGATGAGAATGGTTGGAAGGCGGGTGGAGGGAGAGGAAAGGATGGGCCGGGGGCCCTGCTGGGGGGATCCTCACTCCTGGATGACAGTGGCTGTGTCGGCCCAGGCCTGCAGGGCTTCTCGCACATTACGGTTGCGACAATGGTAGCCAGCCAGGTACATGTAGGGGTAGATGTGCTCATCCCGGTAGTAGGTCTTGGCTGAGGCAATGCCCTGAGGGAAGGGGCAGAGGAGCCTCAGGGAGGCAGCCCCTAGCTGCCTGGACTGGCATAAATGCCCCATCATGTCACACCCAAGAGTCCTCCTCACCTCTGATCCCACCTCCACTCCCTGCCAGGCCCTCTGCCCCATCTACAGGCTGCTTGCTGAGGCCTGGGGCAGACTGCAGGGGCAGGAACCCCACAGAATGAGGCCTAGGGAGGGGAGGGCCCCGCCCTCCAAGACCAGGGTAGGTCTTTCCCACAAGCTCTTCTATGCAAACATCAAAGACTTCCAAGCCCGATGGCCCTCCCACCTCCTGCCCCTGCCAAGTTAACACTCCTGCTCAGCACTCCCACCACACTTGACCTCTGCTATATGCCAGGAAAGACAGTGAGGGGCAACCGAAAATGCAGGGCCAGGGGGACAAATCCCAGCCCTGTCAGTTCTAGGCTGGAGAGCCCAGGACAACCCTTGGACAGCACTGTCTACCTTGATGATGCACACAGCTGATTCAAGGTGGGGACTGGGTGGGCGATACCTAACAACGAGCCCGTTCTTCCTTCCTCACATGCACTCTCCCTGTCCCCAGGAAGAAGGGGACCCGGGTCATTTCTGGGGCCTCCCTTCCACCCCCTTGTGAGATGCCCTTACCTTGTGATAGAGGGTGAGTGGGTCTGGCCGGCCAGGGGTGGGCTCCAGCTCCTCCAGATCTGCCAGGTTCCCTAGTGCCATGGGGTACCTGGGAAAGAATCATAAGTGCAGGCTCCAACCCAGCCCTCTGGACCCCCAAGGTCCAGCCTGGCCACTTCCCCCCACTGACCTTTCCAGATGTCCCAGGTCATAGAGCAGCCAGAGCAGTTTCTGTGGGCCAAAGAAGAGTTATGAGTCATGAGAAGGGAGCTGCCTATCAGCAGAGGTGGGGTCCAGAACCAACAGGGACCTCCCATCAGATAGGGAGGGGCAGAATTCAGGGACCCACCCTTTCATGGAGTCAAAGCCCTTTCATGTCTAATTCCACACTCCAAGAGCCCCAGAAAAGGCCAGGAATCATTCACCCATTTTATGAGAGGGAATTTGAAGCTCAGGAAGGGAAAGTTCCCCTGACCCCACAGCAAGTCTAATCAGCAGCCTGGCCCACACCTGCCCCTTGGGCACACCCCTTACCTGCTGCAGCTGTAGCAGCTCCAGGGAATCAGTGTGCAGGTCGATGGAAGGGTTGATGGCGCACACCATGAATGCCACCTCCATCTTGCGGTCACAGCGCATGTAGGATCCTTTCAGGTACAGCCAGCTCTTGGGAGGGAACAAGACCAGATACCTAATGATGGGCCACCCTGTGTCTGCTTCTGAGAATGACAACAGGAAAAGGGCTCATCTGTCTTCCCCTCTTGTTATATGTAGGTGGTGATGGAAAGAGGGGAGTGTGCCCCAGAAAGTAGAGTCCCTTGGATGGCTTGGGCTAGCAGAGTATGAAGGGGACAAAGTGGGGGGGTACAATACCCGCTCAGCCACACCCGCGTTGACTGTCTGGCCCCTGCGGTCCTCATTGCCTTTGCCATGCCAGGTGACTTCAGCTGTCTGCTCCCCATTGGGCCCAAACACAACCCAGGCGTGATCCTCAGACAGGGCCAGGTGGACATCCCGGAGACCCAGAGCCTGGCAGGCCCCCACCACTGCAAAGGCCACACCTGAGCTGTCCAGTTTAGTGCCTGTGGAAGGGTGCAGTAATGAAAGAGGGTCCTCTGGGCTTTGACTTGGAGGGAGAGGGCCAGGTATTGATGGGCCAGGCCTCTTCCCATGGCCCCCCAAGTCTCACACGCTCCTGCCCCTCATCCTTCTACACCTTTCCTTCTAAGTGTTCACAGCCTCTTCCACTCTATTTATACCCCCATCCCCAGCAAGAGACCTTTCTGGATTTCACACAGATCCACCCAGCCTTTGACCCTGTCCCTTCACTTTCTCTGCAAATATTATGTTTTTATTAATTTAAGGATTTCCTGGTTTATCACACTGATTAGATTATAACAGGGACAGCAAAAAATGAGGCGCCCTGGCCAACACGCTTTTCACACACCCACCAAAAGATACTCCTAATTTATCTCTGCACTCTTCTTGCTAGGCTCAGAAACGGCCTGAGATTCCTGCTCAATATGGCACCAGGACGCGACTGCATCAACCAGGCTTGGCACACAGACACTCTTTGCAAGCCCTAAGCCTTGAGCTGCTTGAGGCCAAGTCTGTGGTCTCTTTCCTTTTAAAATTTTTCACGGGCATTATTTCATATAATTGTCTCAAACGGAGAACCCCCCTTTTTGTCTCCTCACCCCAGTCCCAGTCTGCTGCCACCCTCTGTGCCTCATGCTGAGCTGAAGGACTCCTGTGGCTGCTCCATGGCCGCCACATTGGTGCTGAGGGGCAGTGGGTAGGTTAATATATTTGGAGCCAAGTGATCAGGTTCCAGTCCCAGCCCTACCATTCTGTGACTCTGACACATCACCTCCCCTCTTGGGGCTTCAGGTCCCCCTATAGCAAAGGGAAACAACACCTGTCCCACCACCACACAGTGTTGAGGAGGAGTGGGCCAAGGTTCGTTCGTTTTCTCCCCTGACCACCTGTCAGGCTCCAACCTGTGATGAAGCTGAAGAGAGATTGGATATGGGCCCGGTCCTTGAAGTATGAGCGGCTGAGGCTGTTCCATATGACATCAGAGACCTTCTTCACCAGCTCGCGGCTGGAGACGCCCCCCTCTCGAGGGTAGAGGGACAGGTCGACCGCGCCGCGGATCTGGGCAGTGAAGCGGGCGTAGAGGGCAGCGATGATGGACAGGTCGGCCACCGGGAAGTAGGTGAGGCCGCCGGGCGGATCGGGTGCGGGGCTGGGTTGGAAGGTGAGCTCGGGCACGTTGGTGGGGATGACACGGTTGACAGCCAGGAAATGCTCCACGAAGCCCAGTACCAAGGAGAGGAGCACCAGGTCCGGCTCCTCTCGGCCCAGCTCGGCAGCGAACAGGCGCACCACATCGTCGATGGAACGCAGCGGGAACAGCGTCTTCTGGGCAGCCTTCAGCCCCATGGCGGCGGGCGGCGGCCTGCGGACGAGTCGGGAGAGGGAGGGTCGGGCTCGGCCGGGAGCCCCCAATCAGGCTGGGCTAAGGTTCCACCCCCCAAACAACTCCCCTGCTTCCCCGCCCCTTCACCCTCCGCTGACCAGCTGCCCTTCGGTCGGT